>PISW01006731.1:81496-103022 GCA_004023785.1 Mungos mungo | reverse complement strand
TGGGCCCCGTCCTGTGTGGCCTGGGGGCCCCTGCCCCCTCGGCTGTGCCAGACCACCGGGCACCGTCTACGGGACAGGCCCAGGAGGGGGTACCGCCCGGCCCCTAATGCAATCCCGCCCGGCCACTTACTGAACGCACTCTCCCCGTCCAACAGTCCCTGTGACCCTGCACCAGGGGCCACTGCCACCTCCCTCCCTCACGGACAGCAGAGGCAGGAGAGGGAAGGGGCCTGGCCCCTGGAGGGGACACAGGATCTGAACCTGGCCGGGCCGAACCCCGACCTGGGGAGCCTAACCACTGGACCGTCCTGCCTAGACAGTCACAGGGAGCCTCCCGTCCTCAGTGAAGCCAGGGGGCCGGGGGGCTGTCCCAGGGTGTCAGGGCCAGGGGAGCTCGGAGCCTCGGCCAGAGAGAAGACCCCGCCACATGGGCCACCGACGCCGGCAGCCAGATTTCATTCCACCAGCGAGTGGTCCTGCCCGGTCCCTCCTTGTTTCTAATCTGCTCAGAGGGGCTTGAAAGGTCGGGTCCATCGCCCCCCTCCCCAGCGTGTTTCCTCCTCATGTAAAACCAAGCAGGGGACACTCAGCATCACCTCGGTCCATGCTGTCCGGCTGCTGGGGGTCTCAGCCGGTCCGGGTTCAGCCACTGCCCCCGACTGTGCAGCCGCGAGTCTAACACAGACGCTGCTCTGTCCTGATGCCAAAGACTGGCCTCCAGACGGGCGGCCTGGAGCCGGGAGCCGGCAGGCGGGGGGCGGGAGGCGGCACAGCCCGGTGCAGTTCCTGTCTGTGGGCGCTGGGCTCCAGTGGGGGGGCTGGCCCTCTGGCTGGGCCTCGTCCCTCTGTCTCCCTGCTGGGCCCGAGGAGTGGAGCGGGGGCACCTCTGCAGCTCCACAGCCTGCCCCCCGCCCACCTGCCTCACTGTCCCTCCAGGACCCAGGGCCCCAGGACACACTCTGAAGGCCCAGCCCAGGGATCTGGCATCCCGTCTGCTCTCACCCCCTCCGCCCCCCTGCACACACCTCACACGCGGGGCCCCCCACCTGCCCCCCTGCCCCCCACACACAGACTTGCTGGGCAGATTGTAGGACACGTTTGAATTTCAGATAAACAATGAATATTTTTCAGCATAAATATGCCCTAAATATTGCATAGGACACACTATACTAAAAAAGATATTCATTCCTTATCTGAAATTCAAATTTAACTGCGCATTCCATGTTTCTATTCACGAAATCCAACCACCCTGCTCACGACACTAAGTTGGTAAAGGGCAGACTTGGCCCATGTGCCACCTTGTCTGCCCTCAGCATCCTCGGGGACAGGCTGAGCCCAGCACCTTGCCCTGAGCCCCTCTCCTAGGGCGGCCGCCCCTACTGGCCTCCACCCTCCCCCTGCCTCAGGCCTGGGCACCATCCGGGTCTGGACCGATCGTCCTGCCGGACCTCAGCCCTCAGGCCAAGCCTCCCCAACCGCTGGACAGGTCCATCCTTATGTCCCCCGGGACCCAGGTAGCGAGAACAGCGGGCTCGGAAGTAAGCAGAAAGCTCCTGGCTTAAGAGAAGGGGCAGGCTCCTCTGAGGACCAAGGCTCCCCTGGGCGCCGCAGGGGAGGGCCGTGGCGGTGAGGGCGGGGGTGACACGGAGCCCCAGGCTGGCCCATGCCTCCGCACTCCTATCCCCAGGCACAAGTTCATGACACCAGCTCCTGGTGGCTCTGGCTGGCCGCTGCCCATGAGCCACAGAGGCCCAGCAGGGCCAGGACGCAGGGTACACGGGAGGGTGAACCCTGGTGGCCAGTGCTCTGACCCCATCTCCTGGTGTCTGACTGCTGACAGCTTTCGGGGCCCCCTAAACCCCATCTCTGGGGAGCTGAGAAGCGCTTTCCCCTCGAGCCCTGTGCCCTGCCACCTGGGCTCACACGGTGGCCACCCATGAGCACAAGGACGGCCATCCCCTCCCCTCCCCTGTGCCGTCAGGCTCAGTGCGAGCCATGTTTGGCCTCCCTCCCTCCCACTGGCAACTCAGTCGTCCAGAGAACCTCGGCTTGGGGCAGGGCACTCCATCAGCGGAACCCGACTAGTGCCATGGCGTCATCGTGAAGGAGATGCTCTCGTGTCCTTGTGTGTGGACATCCGGGCCTAGGGTCTGGGGGGGCACCTGGGCTGTGACCAGTCAGAGGCAACAAGGACCTGAAGCCCAGGGTTGGGGTTGGGGTGAGGGGCGCACGTGGCTGGGTGTGGGGTTCCCCGGCACTCTCACGGGGGTACAGAGGCGTGGGAGAGGCTGCGGCCCTGTATTAGTCAGTCATCGCCGCAAAATGCTGCATGACAAATACCCCCAAGCCTGGCCGTGTCTGCACAATGGGCATGTGCCGGCCGGCGGGGCCACCCCAGGCTCTCTGGGGTCCGTGTGTTCCCTGTGTCCTCTCTGGTGATGCCCCTCAGAGACTGGCTGGGACCTATACAGGCCACCCCTCGTGCCCACACCCCTGTGCCCAAGTCACATGACCAAGTGGCACTGGCGCCCACTCCAGCACCTGTCCAAGGAGAGGGTGACAGGGTGGAGGCAGGCCTGGGGTCAGGAACCCGTCCCCCACACCCTGGGCCCCGGCTTGCACTGTGGACAGGCCACCGCCTGTCCCGGGAGACTGGATGATCTTGGAACGCATCTAATATCAGCATATTCAGATCCCGGGCCACGTGAGGAAGGGCAATGGGAGAGTGGGGTGGGGGCAGGTGTAACAAAACACCACACTCCAGGACTGTGCAATGGACAGTCACTGTCCCCGGTCCTGGAGGCCGGAGCCTGAGGTCCAGGTGTGGACAGGCCGGGGCCTCCCGAGGCCTCTCTCCTTGTGTGTGGACCTTCCTGGTCCTCACAGGGTCGTCCCTCTGTGCATGTAAGTGCCCTGATTTCTGCTTCTGGCAACGACCCCGGTCACACGGGATCAGAATCCACCCTGGTGATCTTGTTTTACCTTAATCCCCCTGTAAAGGCCCCATTACCAACTACGGTCACATTCTGAGGTCCTGGGGTTTACCTTCAACATATAAATTTGGGGAACACATCCAGGCCATAGTGAGGAAGTGGTCAGTGACACAGCAGGGCCTGGGTCCCACACCCCAGGCATGATCATCACATGACCTTGGCCTGACCAGACAAACGGCACCACCCTGACCACCCTTGAAGCTAGGTGGCTTGGCAGAGGCCTCGCTCTGGCCAGCCCTCCTGCTGGGGCAAAAGTCCTGGCTCGAACCCCTAGGCCAGCCCCCAGACCGCACTGCTCACCCCCGGGCCAGCCCCCAGGCCCCACTGCTCACCTGGACCGTGTACCTCCCTCTGCTCCTTCCCACCCCAGCCATCTGTTCCTTCCAGAAGGCCAGGCAGGTAGAAAGGCCAGCGCCTTCTTCGGGAGCCAGTGCTCGGCGGGGAGGTAAATCAGCAGAGCGGGTACCGACCGAGACACGGCCTGTCCAGGGGTCACGAACAGGGTCCGGCTGGATTCTTGCGTGAGTGGTGCTGTGGACGGGGACTGGCACAGGAGAGGCCAGGAGGCTGGGAGACAGAGACCCCGCAAAGCCCGCGTGAGCCGGCCTGTGGCGGCAAAGGAGCCATGGACTCTGAGAAGGGGTGCAGAAGAGCAGCAAGGGGGAGCCCTGGACGGGGGCACAGAGCACGGGAGCCGCAGGGCTTGTGGGGGGAAGGGGGGCCATGGGAGCTGCGGAGCCACAGGAGCAGGGACTCTCCAAGCTTGGAGAGCGCTGAGTGTGGTCAAGGCCGCCCCAAGGTGCGGCAGGATGCCCTCGGCCTGCCCTGAGCCTGGGCCGGGGGGCTGGACGCTCCAGGGAGGGGGCAGGTCTTCAGCTGCCCGGGGCTGCCACACCTGGTGTGCCCGCGGCGTCCTCTCCCCTTTGGGACGGGTCTCTCCCAGGATCAGCTGCTGGCAGCCCTGGCAGCCTGACCAGTCTCAGCCCGGCTGCTGAACTGCGGGCAGCTTCAGGTGCCCGAGAAAGCGTCTCTGTGACTTTCTGTGGGTCTTCACCAGCTGACCCAGCCATAAAAGGTCACCTTCAGGGGACCAAAGAGAATTACAAACCCTAGCCCGTGGTCTGAGGTACCCTCGTGGGAGTCCTCCAGGGAGGTGCCTTCACTGTCCCAGGGGCTTCAGGTCAGCGCTCAAGCCCTCCTCTGGGTCTTGGGGAGGGGTCTGGGGCCCCCAGATTAGGGCCCTCTGGGGCGCTGGGTCAAGACTAAAGTTTTTCTGGTGAGTGCATGTGAGTGTGAGTGTGTGAATGTTCGTGAGCACATGTGAGTGTGCCAGCATGTGAATGTGTGAATGTGTGTAAGTGGGAGTTTGTGGGCATGTGTGAACACCTGGGAATGTGTGAATGCATGTGAGTGTGTGAGCTTGTGTGAGCTCATGGTGTGCAGGGACTCCTGTGAATGTGGATGTGTGTGTGTGAGTGCGTGTGAGCACGTGTGAGCTCGGGCGAGCACCTGTGAATGTGTGGGTACACGTGCATGTGTGAACACACGTGATGTGTGTGTGAGCACAAGCAGGTGTGTGATGGGGCGGGGCCAACATGCCATGAGTCAGAGAGCCGAGACACCAGCCGCGGGCAGCCTCGCCCCCTCACCCCCCACCCGGCGACGCAGGAAACGGGTCAGGTCAAGGTGGAGTGACCCATCCTGATGTTGACGGGGTCCTGGAAACATCCCTTATTAAACACCAATGTCACGGAATCACTTCCGTTGTGTGAGTGCAAATCCGCTGGCTGTTCACGTGTGCAGCAGTGATTTGTGGACTTGCCCTGTGGATTCAGGAAGTGTAGACTCAATCCACTGAGTTATAGTAAGCTTAATTATTCACATTCAGCATAATTATGGGATATTTTTCTTCTGCTCACATCTGAGGAAAGCTCTCTGCCTGCCCTTTGGGGACACGTGATCTGCTTCTGGGGTGAGAGAATGCCTGACGGACTTCTAATTCTGAAAAAAACAAATAATAGTAATGACAATAATAATAAAAACAAATTGAAAACATAAATACACAGTCTGGTCGCCCGGAGGCGGGGCGGGGGCGGCGTGCCGTCCTCCCCTGGACAGGCCGGCCTCTCCGGGGCCTCAAGAGCCATTGCCATCCATCAAGTAGGTGCACAGACAGCCGTCCCGAGATGCATGGAAGATGAAGCCACAATTCATCAGGGTACAAGGGCCCTCATCTCCGGACGCGGCCGCGATCCGTCGGCGGGCGGCCCCCGGCGAGCCCGGGCTCCCGCACTCAGGGCGCCCTTTCCTTCCGCTCTTTGCGGCGCTGTGCGCGCCAGTGGGGAGGAAACACACCCCCTCCCCCGCAGGTGCAGCCCCACGCCACGGCGTGCACCCCGGAAGTGGAACCGCAAGCCAGGCCTGCCTCCTCCTTGGCGGGAGGAGGGGGGCGCGAGGCTGGGCTGTCCCCGAGGAACCAGATTAATGCGCCAAAAATATCCGGCCCGCACCGCCAGGCTGCGAAACAATGCCCTCCTTCCCCACCCCTGTCCCCAGCGCCAGCCGGCTGCCTGTGCGGTTCCGCACTGTGACTCGGAAGTCAGAGTGGGAAGAACAAAACACTGTGCTTTTAGGAATACGACCCCCATCTTCTTTCCAGCCTGTTTTTAAATATTTAATTGCAGCTAAAAATATATGTAAGATTTACTATCTTAAGCGTTTTTAAGCGTGCGGTTCCGTAGTGTTAAGTACATTCACATTGTCCCGCAGCCAATCTCCAGCAGCCTGGGGGCTCCTAACTCCCGATTTCTTATTCAAATGTCAGTTGAAATACACACGTGGGGAGTGTGAATCCTGCAGGTGCCTTTGCCTTCCCACCCATGACGCCTAAGGGGCCTGGGAGCAAAGCCACAGGCCCTCTATCTTGACCGCAGTAGGAGACCCCTACGCCCCACACTGATGTGCAGCCTCCCCACCTCGCTGGCAGGAGCTCAGAGCCTCCTGCGGCCCCAGGCCAGCCCACCCCACCTCTGCATTACTGGTCTTATGCAGCCTGAGGCCAGATCCTGGCCTCTCTGTCTTCCACTCACCCCTTTCTCCAGGACAGCCCTCATTGGTCAGAGGCAGGCACAGACTCTGGAACTTTCCTTGCTTTGCCATCTTCCTCTTCAGCTCTTTCTCTTGTGCCCAAAGAGGGGGAAGGAGCCACAGCCTCAGTGTCTGCGGCAGGAGGCTGGACAGGGGCCGCCGAAGGAGCCACCATCCTTGGGCTGCAGGGGCTGGGTGTCCCCCCCAGCAGGCAGCAGCAACTGTTATTGGGACCCTCAGGCCAGTCAGCTCCAAGAGCCTGGAGCCCCTTCCACAGAGCCACCGGCACCGGCAGATCCCAGCATGGCACAGCCGAGGATGACCTGTGTCCCGGCACTGGCTCCAAGCCTCTGTATTTGCCACCACTCCCTCCCCCACCCTGAGCAGAGTGGATGGGGTCACGACCCCAAGGAGCGGTGACCAGCTCAACTAGGAAGAAAGTAGAACTGGCTCTCAGGTTTGCCCCAAGGCGAGTTGGGGGGGGGGGTGACACAGGGGGGCGGGGCTTGGGGCTCCCAAAGGGTTTCATTTCCATGATGACAACAACTAGTGAGGCTGCCAGACTCCCCCTCCCCCACCCCCTGGGTGGGTGTGGTCAAGGGTCTCTTGTGGCACGTGACCCACAGAGCTAAGCTCAGCAAAAGTGGAAAATGACCTCAAGGACACAGGACAGGGGGTCGCCTGGGCCAGCGGTCAGGCCTGGGGTGCTGTCTTCATCCCTATCCCTCATACTCTCCCAGCCCAGCCCTCTCCTCCTCCTTCTTTTCTTAAACTTTATTTAAATTTATTTTTATTATTTTTTAATGTTTATTTTTGAGAGAGAGAGAGCAAGTGTGAGTGCAAGTGTGCTAGAGGGGGAGGGGCAGAGAGAGAGGGTGACAGAGGCTCCAAGGGGGGTTCTGCACTGACAGCAGCAAACTCATGAACCGTGAGATCATGTCCTGAGCTGAAGTTGGACCACCAACCAACTGAGCCACCCAGGAGCCCCTATTTTTATTTTATTTCTTTAAATGTAGGCTCCACACCCAACATGGGGCTTGAACTCACGACCCCGAGATCAAGAGCAGTACTCTCCACCAACTGAGCCAGCCAGGCACTCCCCCTGCCCCCCTATTGTAGTCCGACTTTGCCAGTGTCTCAGGGTCTTTGGGGGCTGCCCTACCCTCACACTCCCAGGCTTCTGTGTCCTCAGGTCAAGTGGGCAGCAGGGCCTGGTCATTAGTGTGGGCACTGAACCAACACCATCGGTGTCCTTACAAGAAGAGGAGATCTGGACACAGATGTGCATGAGAGAGGGCAGCCTGGTGACACAGGACCCACGGAAGGCACGAGCAGAGGAGGAACGAGATCTCACCTTGGGTGCTGTATTTACCCCATAAAAGGCAACGGTAAAAGCCAAAGACCTCCAAGGACTCTGAAACATGAATATCCACGTACACCAACACGTCAGATCCCTCAGTCGAGATGGTTCGACACGAACCACCAAAGCTGAATCAAGAAGCAGCGGAAAGCCTGAATAGACCGAGAGCAAGTAAAGGGGTTGAACCAGTAATTTAAAACTTCCCACGAGGACAAACCCTTGGCCCGATGGCTTTTCTGATGACTTCTGCCCAGCCGTAATGAACAAAGTCCTTCACAGACTGCTCCCACAAGGGGAGGGAACACTTCCCACTCGTTCCGTGTGGCTAGAACAACCCTGGACGAAGCCGGACAAAGACATTACAAGAAAACTACACACCAATATACCCTATGAACATAGACACAAAAATCCCCGACAAAGTATTAGCAGGCTGGATCCCGCAGCATAAGAGAAAAAGCATGACCAGTGGTGTTAACCCAGCAATGCAAGACCGGGTTAGTGGTTGAAAATCAGTTAACTTAACACCCCACACCAACAGCTTAAAAAAAAAAAAAGCACTACGTTGTCATCTCAGTAGATGTGGAACAAGCATTTGACAAAATCCGACTCCACCCTATCGCATGATCACACGATCACTGTCACAGCACCTATCACGATTGGGAAAAAACATTTGACCAACTGGGAGTAGAAGTGAGCTTCTTCCACCTAATGAAGGGCATTTACAGAAGCCCTTTAGCTAAGATCACGCTTAACCATGAGATTGCATATGCTCCTTACGACACCAGGAACAAGAAAAGGATGTGTGGCCTTGCTGATTGTATCCAGCGTTTTATTGGAGGTTCTGGATAAGAAGGCAAGAAAAAGAAATAAAGACATCCAGATGGGGGTGGGATGGAAAAAGAAGTGAAATTATATTTGCAGATGGCGTGGGCTTTTACACAGAACACCTGAGGACTCTACTAAGAACGGTCAGAATGAGGGGCGCCTGGGGGCTCAGTCGGTTGAGTGTCCAACTTCAACTCAGGTCAGGATCTCACCGCTGTGGGTTTGAGCCCTCTTTCAATCCAGTTTTCATCTCAGCAAGTTGTAAGCTGCGTATACTAGACACAAATCTCTTACTGGAGATAAGCTTTGAAAGTAGTTCCTCCCAACCCATGGCGTTTCATTTTCTTTACAGAAGCACAAAGGTTTTTAATTTTGATGGGGTCCAACTATTATTTACAACTTTATCTGCTTCGTGCTTTCTGTATCTTATCTAAGAAATCTTTGCTTAACCCGAGGACACAAAGATTTTTCTCCTGTGTTTTCTTCTAGAATTTTCATAGTTACAGCTCTTATGTTTAGGTCTGTGAACCATTTCTACCTAATGCTTGTTAATATCAGCCAGTGAATCCAGTCACTATTTGTCGATGGTGTGAGGTAAGGGTTGAGGCTCCTTATTTGCATATGGATGTTTGCCTTTTGTTGAAACAATTATCATTTCTTCATTGGATCGCCTTTGCTCCTTTGTTGAAAGCCCACTGGCACAAACATCATTATTGATTTCTGGACTCTAGTGTCATATTTTGATTTATATGTCTACCAGTAAGCCAGTGACATTCTGTCTTGATTATTGCAGCTTTATGGTGAGATTTGAAATCGGGTAGGGTGAATCTCCCAACTTTATTATTCTTCAACACTATTTGGGATTTCCTCAGTCTTTTGTACCGCTTTTTACATTTTAGGGTCAGCTTGTTAATTTCTAAAATTAAATAAATACATAAATAAATAAAGTCACTATGGTTTTGCTTGACATTGCATTGAAAATATAGATCAATTTGGGGAGAATTTAGATCTTTAAAAAATTTTTTTAACGTTTATTCATTTTTGAGAGATGAAGACAGAGCATGAGTGGGAGGGGCACAGTGAGAGGGAGACACAGAATCGGAAGCAGGCTCAGGCTCCGAGTTGTCAGCAGAGAGCCTGATGCGGGGCTTGAACCCACAGACCGAGAGATCATAACCTGAGCTGACATCGGATGCCTAACCGATTGAGCCACCCAGGCACCCCGAGAATTGATATCTTAGAAATTTTGAGTCTTAGAATCCATGAATGTGGCACGACTCCATTTATTCAGGTCTTTTTTTAGTCTCTCAGTGGTATTTTCTAGTTTCCTATATTTCACATATTTCACACATATTTTGTTAAAATTTACCCCAAAGTATCTCAAGGCTTTTTTTGTTTGTAGGTGGTATTGTTTTTATAACATCAATTTCTAGTTGTCCATTGTTAGGATACAGAAATAGGATTTTTGTTTTTAAAATTTTTTAAATGTTTTATTTATTTTTGATACAGAGAGAGAGCGAGCATGAGAGGGGGTGGGGCAGAGAGAGGAGGAGACACAGAACAGGAAGCAAGCTCCAGGCTCTGAGCTAGCTGTCAGCACAGAGCCTGACGCGGGGCTCGAACTCACGAACGTGAGACCTGAGCTAAGCCGAAGTCAGAGGCTTAACCCACTGAGCCACCCAGGTACCTCCGGAAATAGGATTTTTACACACTGGTCTTGTATTCTGTGATTTCACCAAACTTGTTAGTTCTGGCACCGTTTGTAGCTTAGAGTTTTCTACAGAGAATAATGTTATCTGCAAATTGAGATCGTTTTAATTTTTCCTTTCCAATCATGTAAAAGCAGGAACAGAAGTGTTTCGGTTTGTCTTCCTTACTCTATTATGTTGGCTAGACTCCTCTAGGTCAAAATAAAGTGGTGCAGGGGCACGCGCTTGCCCGTCCCAACCCGGTCTTCCACCAGCCGGGGCGATGCCTGGGGGGCTTCTGCAGATTCCCTTTCTTTATCAGATTGAAGGAGTCTCTTTGGGTCCTTGTTTTCCAAGATTTTTGTTTTCTTAATCATAGATGGGCGTTGAATGTTGTCAAATGCTTTTTTTTTTTTTTTTAACACATCTATTGAAATGATTGTGTGTTTTTTCTGTTCCAGACTGCTGGCATGGTGAGTTACATCAGTCAATTCTGAAATGTTAAAGTCACTTTACGGTCCTGGAATCTGCCTTGCTTGGTCATCCGCTTTATTCTTTTTCTACGTTGCTGAGCTCCATTTGCTAATATTCTGTTAAGGAGTTTTGTGCCTGGACTCCTGAGGGGCATTGGACTTGGATCTTGTCTGGCCTCGGCCGCAGGGTTATGGTGGTCTCCTACAAGTGGTTGGAGGTGCTCTGGAAATGCTGATGCAGGATCCGTGCTATTTCACCCTTGAATATCTGGTGTACCGCTCCAGCCAGGTCTCCCACCTGCGCTGAGGCCAGCACTGGACTGGGCTAACAGAAGCCTGACCATGAGGGGTCGTGCCCTCGACCCCCTCAACGACAGGGAGATGAGGTGTTCTGCCGTGAAAGTGTTAGTGTGAGAACTTGTGTAAAAGATGCAAGGAGAGGTGCAGGAGGGATACGGCCCCGCGGCCTGATCAGTGGGGAGGCTGGCAGTGCAACTCAGGAGCAGGCGGAGGCAGTCACCTGGAGGACACGGAGGAGCAAGGAGAGGGGCCTCCCACGGAGCCCTGCGAGATGCCAATGGAAGGGGACTCCACAGAGGAGACTGAGAAATGGCCATGGAGGGGAGACCCCAGGAGCCAAGGGGTGGGCTGGCAACGGGAAGTGGGACTGTGGAAAGTCACCAGTGTCCAGAGGAGAGCTTTCAACGGGGCTAGGTGTTACTGGGGCTACACGGAAGATGGGTCCTGACAAGTCGTGCAGGCGGGGTGGGGGGCCCAGGGGATTGGTGGCAGCGCTCCAGCTCTCCTAGTTGCCTTACTGTGCTGGCCCTCACCTCTGTCTACAGGGGGCCCTCACCCATCCCACTCCCTCAATTACTCTGACTCCAGCTAGAGCTGATCACTGGATAATTTCAGTGCAAGTCCCAGATGCTCCTTACATCCAGCCAGCCCCCTGCCCCAGACCTGGAGCTGAGCTTCCGGCCGTCTGTTCATTGCGGGGCACCCCACACGGGCAGGGCGCAGTCCTGGGCCATCCCCCGACGCCGGGAGGGGCGCTGGAAGGATCTGGGAGGTTGCAGTTCACACAGCCCTCCCCCCAACGGTGGGCAGGAGCAGCAGACAGTCCTGACGGGATTGAGGGCAGCTGGCGGTGAACAACGGAGGGCGTGCTACACAAACCCTGCAAGTCCACGGCGCCCAGGCACCCGAGCTCTGAGGCCGTGGGGCCCCCGCCCCCGCAGGGTTCTGGGACCCCTGCGGCCGGCCTCGCCTCCCCGCCCCCCCCCGTCTGCAGTGCCGGCGTCTTCCTGCGGAGCAACAGGGGCCCGGCACGTGTGGCGGCCTCTGCAGCGCCTGTCCTCAGCCGTCGGGGCCTGCGCGCGCTCCGCCCAGCCGCCGGCTCGACGGATTCCCGTCCGCGCAGAGGCCTAGGAGCCGCCTCCGGAGGGAGGCTGTTGCCGTGTGACCTTGGGTGAGTTCCTTGACCCCAATGTGCTGGTCATCGTGGACGCCCGGGAAAACCGAGCGGGGCACGGCGTCCCGAGCACGGCCTCGCGAGGTACGAGGTCTCCGCCCTGTTGGCCACTCGCCTCCGTGGCGCCGCCCCACCCGGGCAGGGGAGAGGGCGATAAAGTCCTGCCGACCGCGGTGGTCGCGACCAGCAGGGACGGCGCGGGTGGGCCGGAAGTGGCCGCAGGCGGTGCGCTGCCTCCAGTCCCGGCGTCCCTGCCGCAGCCGCATCCCGAGATGTGCCTCCGCCGCCAGCCGGGATGCGGGAGCTCGGGGGCCAGGGCGGGGTCCGGGTGGGGCGAGGGCGGAGGCGGCGGGCTGGAGACGCCCAGGCAGCCGCACGGCCCCGCCCCCGAGGCCCGGCCCCGGCCCCGCTCCGCCCCGCCTAGCCTCCCAGGGTAGGGCTCCAAGGAGAGCTCTCCGCGGCGGGGCGGGCAGGAAGGCGGAGCGACAAGCCAGAGAGTCGATGATTGGCTAATGTCTATGATTGGCGGTCACAGCAGCCACTCGCCTCCACCGCTGCAGGCGTCTGCGCTCGTTCGGGTTCGGCTCGGCTCGGCCGCTAAGCTCGGCTCGGCTCGGCTCGACCCGGCCGTTCGGCTCGACTCGGCTCGGCTCGGCCGCTCGGCTCGGCTCGGCTCGACCCGGCGGCTCGGCTCGGCTCGGCTGGGCTGCGCGGCCGCGGACTGACGGACGGGCGTGCGCGGGGGGCGCGGGCGCGGGGCGCGGGCCTCGGCGGCGGCGGCGGCGGCGACGGCGGCGGAAGCCTGGTGCCCCCGCCCGCCTAGTCCTCTCTGAGAGCGAAGGCAGCGCCGCGGGCGCTGGGGGTGGTGGCGCGGGGAGGCGCGGGGGGCGCGGAGCGAGCGCGGCCCGCCCGGGCGCCGCCGACCCGGCCCAGCGCACGGACGCGCGGACCGACGGACGGACAGACGCGGACGGACGCGGCCCCTCCCTGCCGCCGCCGCCCGCCCGCCCGGGGCTCCCACCTCGCCGGCGCCGGGCCCGGGAGCGATGACATCGACGGGGAAGGACGGCGGCGGGGCGCAGCACGCGCAGTATGTGGGGCCCTACCGGCTGGAGAAGACGCTGGGCAAGGGGCAGACAGGTGCGTGCTGGGCCGGGCCGGGGGGCCCGCGGGAGAAGGGGTGCGGGGAGACCAGGGGTGCGGGGGGAGCGGGAACACCGAGGGGGCCCGGGGACACGGGGGTGCGGAGTCAGGGGACCGGGGCACGGTGGGGGGGGGTAGAGGACTGGGGACACCGATGGAGAACGGGGGCCGGAGGGACCAGGGCGCCGGAGGGACAGGGGGTTTCGGGGAGACCAGGCGTCCGGGGGAGCAGGAGCAACGAGGGGGCCCGGGGACACGGTTGGAGGGGTACCAGGGGACCGGGGACGCCGAAGGGGACTGGGGACGTGGATGAGGGCCGGGCGCTGGGGAGGACCAGGGGCGCCAGGGCGCAGGGGCGCACAGGCCCGCCGCCGAGAAGGCCGTGCTGACTGGGCGCCGATCGGGGGGGCCCCGGAAGGAGGTCGTCCCGGGCGGGGAACCGTAGGCCCGGCCCCTGGCTCTGGCTGGCGGCCGCGAACAATGGGCGCTCGGGCACCGGGTCCCACCGCGGAGCCCGTAGGCCGCGCCGCTGCGGTCGGCCGGGCGCGGCCCAAGGACACGCGGCGCGGACGGGGGCGCACGGGCCCAGCCCGGCCGGGCCGGGCCGAGCCAGCGCCCCTCGGCTCCGGCTGCAGGTGCGCGGGCCCGGCTGCATTGTGCGCCGGAGCGACCGGGCCCATTGTGCCGCGGGAGGAGGGGGCCGAGCAGGCGCCCATCTGCCGTCTGCCGCGGCCGCGCTAATAGGCGTGCTGCCCGAGCAGCTGCGCCCCGAGCCGCGCGCCCCCAGCCGCGACCCCCAACTCCCGGCGGCAGGCAGGGAGGCGGCCCTACGAGTCCTGCGGGCCCACCAGGCCACCTTGGCCAGGCTGGGACCTTCCTCCGCGGTGGGACTGGGAGAATACCCAGGCGGCAGTGCGGGCTGGACAGCGCCTTCCTCTCCTCCTAGCCTCTGTTCTGAATGTCTGCGACACTGCGCTCCCCCAAGGGAGGGAGAGGGAGGCTGCTACTGGACCCTTTGCCAGATCCCAGGCCATGGATCACCAAACCCCAGGCCGTGGGAGGAGGGGGCTGCTTGGTCGGTCCTGGCTGTCTTTCTGGTGATCAGGCTGGGTCCTAGCCGAGCAGCTAGCCCCTCATCCAGCTGGCCAGGCGTTCACAGAGTCGCTTTGTGGGAGGCTGGGCTCAGCCATTTTCTTTCTTCTCCCAGGATGGGCCTCTCCTGGCAGCCCAGAGGCCCGATTGGCACCAATGGCTTCTCCCTATCTCTGGGAAGTTCCTGGGACCTAAGGCCGGTAGGGGAGAGGAGGAAGGGGAGAGGAGGGTGCAGCAGTGCTGATCCCACCGGGCTGGTGCGGGGGGTCGGGGGGGGGGCAGGGAGGCTGTAGGCCCTTCTCAAGCCCCTCTGGCGCACAGAGGTGGAGCCAGGAGGTGGTGTTAGGGAGGAAAGTGGGCCAGGCCCTGGGCTCTCCGGGGAGGGCAGTGGTTGTGATGTAACTAAGACAGAGTGTGTGTGAAGGGACCTGGGGCGGGGGGGGGGGAGCTGCCCCCCCCGTGGGTGTGAGCAGACAGCTTCTGTGCCAACTGCTGAGGCCCCGAGGGACCCCCAGGAGTAGGGCAGCGCTGTTGGGAGTGGGGATGGTGTGGCCTGGGTTCAAGGTGGCAGACAGCCGGTGTTCATGTGAGTTCAAAATACACGTTTCCTGCGAGGAACACCGGGAGTTGGTGGAATCCTCAGTGGGGGAGGGACCTGGGGCCGCACAATGTGGGAGCAGTGAAATAATCTAATTATCGCACCAATAAAACGTGATTATAAGGAAACATCATCACGCGAGTGGGGACGGCGCGGAGTCCTCGTGTGGCGGGCTCTCCGCGGCCCTGGTCCGGCCACCCCGCCGTGCACTTCGTCACCGGACGTTTCCACTGTAATTAACAGTAAAGAGCACGAAAGGATAAGCTGCGCGCGGGCGTCAGCCACACATCGCCATGTGATGTTTAGCAAACAGCTCCGAGGGGCACACGAAGCGGCCGGCTTTTTCCTCCGGGGTCCCTCTCCCCACTGAGGGGAGTGGGCTCTCCCTGTGGCTGAGGCCCCCTCCCCGGGGCTCTGTCAGGCCTGAGTTCCTTGTGGCTTTGTCAAGTGCTTTGGGAGTGCCGGCTTCCCGGGAGGGCTGTGTCCCTGTCCCTTCTGTGGAAGGGCCGTCTGGACTTTGGTGGCCGTGGGGCCCTGGGGGCGGGGGTGCCCCGGGCCGGGCCACTCCCCTCGCTCGCTGGGCTTCAGCATCAAATGCCAGGACAGTCGCGGTCTCCCAGGCCTGGCCTTTTGCCCCGGAGATAAACGCCCGACTTCGTCCAGGGCAGGCTCGGTGCCAAGGGGCCTCAGTGGAAGAATGTGCGACCGAACTTCCAAGCGCTGCCTCCGTCCCTGGACTGCAGGAGCCCGGTGCTCCCTGTTCCTCACGTGCGCTCTGCCCGGGTCCTGGAGAGGGAGGGAGGCACCCAGGCAGCGGCAAGCTGGGTGCTGCCCATCCTCTCCGGGCACTCTTGAGGGCAGTTCGAGCCAGGGGACCTGCCGTTCCGCCTCCAGATGTAGGAGTGGGGGGGACACTGCCGGCTGCTGAGTGCGGGTGTGGGCGGATTGCCCCCTCTGCCTGCTGGATGCCCCTCTGGTGGCTGGCGGGGTCCTGCTTGCCCTTCCTGTTGCACCTTTTCAGTGGCCAGTGGTTCTGACAGGCATGCCCTGGGCTCCGCGAGCAGGTTCTGTCACTGGTGTGGGCATTAGGCCTCTGCCTGCGGCCCGTGCAGTGCGATGGCGAGGTCCTCCTCCTGCCTGGGCATCCGCACTGCTGTCCTCAGTGTCCCACGCTCGCCTGCGGAGGCTGCCCCGGGGCGGCGGCGTGTTCTCCCGTGGACAGGTGGGTCTTTGGCACCCACGGGGTGCGGGGGGCAGGCGTCACTGTGCGGGCTGGAGTCTGCAGCCAAGGCTCTGTCTGCCTCAGCTCTGATCCAGGAAAGGCTTCTTCCGTTGGGGGACTGGGGGCCCCTCCAGAGGGTCCGGGGGGGAGCGCAAGCAGGCCCAGGGGGCATGTTGTGTCAGCCATGTGGTCCCCTGGCCTTCACCCTTCCAGCCCCATCAGGGAATGGAGCAGGGCAGAGCTGCCCAACGAGAGCACAGCGGGTGTGGATGGCTCAGCTCCCAGAAGCAGGGGGGGCCCCTGGGAGGAGGAGGAAGGCGGCCGGCCCTCAGGGCTGGGGCCACAGCGAGATGTGGGGCCTGCCCTCCGGGGCCCTTTGTCTGGGAACAGAGGACGAGGGGGCTGGGGCAGGGCTTTCAGACAATGGTCAGCGCAGCTCACGAGGCAAGATGGGGCTGAGGGGCCGCCCTGCAGCTCACCTGGCTGGTGCCATGCTGAGGGCACTGGGGTGTCCCCTTCAGGTCTCCAGGGACCGTTAGGAGGATTCATGCAGGGTGCTGGTCAGGCAAGGGGGGAGAAGTCCTGGGTGGAGGAGGCCAGTGAAGATGGGACAGGTGAGGGAGGGGGAGTCTGGTATATCTGGAGGTGACCATGGCCCTGGGCAGGGCAGATGGGGGAGCAGAGCCAGAGGCAGGAGTGGGGGAGGGGTCTGGGGCATGAAGGACAGTTGGTTTCAGATCACGGAGTAGAAGAAGGCAGCTTGAGAGCCGGTGAGCAGCTCTAGAGCATGGGCCCTGCACACGGGGTTGGGGGGCGCACTGGCTGGAGGCGGCCCTGGGGTGCCTTAGGGGGCTGAGGCCAGGAGAAGAGGCTGGGAGAAGGGGCAGGGCCATGGCCACGAAGGGGGACGGGGCAGGGAGCCGAGTTGGCCTCCGCTGGCCATGTGTGGGCCACCCGTTGTGTCCGAAGGTCTCCCCCTGCCCCCCCCGAGCCACTGCTCTCAGTGCAGCAGGCACGGTGCCGTCTGTCTGTCTGTAAGTGAGGAAGCTGGCTCAGGACTCGGTGCTTCGGCCAAGGGCAGCGGCTCCAACCTGTTCATGGCACAGGCTTGGTTTGAAAGTTCAGAGTAGTGGGACCCTGTTTTCAGGTGGTCGTGGGCAGAGCTTGTGGGGACCCCCCCATGCCCATCTCCCCGGACCCCCGTCCATGCCCATCTCCCCGGACCCCCCCATGCCCATCTCCCCGGACCCCCCCATGCCCATCTCCCCGGACCCCTCAGGAGCTGTCAGAAGGTCTGCACCGCGTCGGTCAGCGTCCTGCCAGTGGCTGAGTGGCACAGACAGCACTGCAGCCCACTTCCCACCGTGCAGGCTCTGCCAGGAAGCCCCCTGCCCGGGCTGAGGGCCATCCCTGGGTGGGGTGTCCCGTCGAGAAAGGGCAGCTCAGCATGGAGGTTTCTGGAGTGGGGGAGGCCTGGGGGTAAGTAGAGGCCATGTGGCCAGGGTGCAGGGATGTCTCTAGAACTGGCTGGGAACAGGGTGCCCCCAGCTGCACGAGCAGAGGCTGGCTCTCACTCCTCTAAGGCGTTTGGACAGCGCTGGCCGTGGCCCCAAGGAGGCTCTGTTTCTAATGGGTCCTCACGGAAGGCTGTAGGGGTGACACCCACCCAGGACTTGTTTGGGTGCAGTGGGGTGAGGGGCTCAGGTCCTGCCCCGTTCCCAGCCTGCCTGAGGGTGCCCAGGGCCATCCGAGTCCTCTCCAGTTGCTGACAGGCTTGGCCACGCTTGGTGAAGTGTGCGTGTCGCATGGGGGCCTCCCGGGCTGGCTGGCTGCGCCCCACCACGTGGCCCCTCCCGGACTCACCTCCTCGGGGACCGTGTGGGGCCGGCAAGGGGGTTGCTGCAGGAAGCTGGCACTGTCCCTGCCCCTCTCCCCCGGGGGCACATTTCTCTGCCTGTTTCTTGTCCTGGTTTTCACAGGTGTTTGTGGGGTGACCTCAGGGCCCGAGTACACACTGTCTGCATCCCCTCTGCCTGAGCACAAGCCGTGCTCCGTGCTTGGCACCTTCGGTATGCTTGGAGCAGACAGTCCTTCCGGGGTCGGCGGCTGGACGCTGAGCGGGGCACGCTGGCTGTGCTGCCCGCCTGCAGGCACCCCGGGAGCGGCCGTGACTGGCGTGGGCACGGAGCAGACAGGGCACCTCCGTGCTCACCTGGTGCTCTGGCTTGGAGAACACCTGTGCCTTCACAGCCACTGGACTCAGAACTGTTCTTGGGGGGATCTTGGGAGGGTAAAGCTGCTCTGAGATCAGCACCCCAGACAGGTGGCAGTGCCGGGGTGGGGGGAGGCATCTGAGGGCTGTGCCCACGGGGGTGTGGGTGTGCCTGGAGCTCCCCGGGCCCCAGAGCCCCCTTCTGCCCGTGCCCACTTCCGGTGGACTTCCGGAAGAGGTCGCGCTTTCTGGGGGCCCATTGCCATACAGTGAACGCGGGGGCCTCAGGCACCTCGGGGCACTTGTGTGAGGAGCTCGCTGCCTGCCTGGGGCCCCACGTGCTCCCCGCGTCGGCTTGTCCCTCCCGCCCTGCACGGTGGGGCCCGCAGGCCTCCGCGGCCGCCTCGGAACCTGACAGGGTGGTTCTGTACCGCAGGCACAGAGAGAACAGGCAGCTGGGCTCTGGCGCTCAGCAGCTGACGGCCTTTGAGCCTTGCCCCCCGCCCCCCCCCCGAAAGGTTTCCTGTGGCTTCCGTGAGGCTCACGCTGGGAATGATGTCAGTGGCAGGGGCGTATCTGTTGTGGGCCGTGTCTGGCGGCAGGACAGCGGGTCCACATCTGTCAGGTCCCATCTGGGGTCTCAGGGGATGGGGAAGACTCCCCCCGCCGCGGGCTCCCCTGGACTCCGCAGGAAGTCCTCTCAGATGTGGGGAGAGCTGGTGTCTCCTGCAGCCGCTCGGACGGGGTCCTTCCCGGTGCTGGACCAGGTCAGCCCCAGGCCTCGGACGGGCACTGGCCGAGGGCGGCCGCGCCCTGCCCAAGGCCTTGCCCCAGCGGTGCCGGCTGGCCGAGCAGGGCCGCCCCGGGCACTGGACAAGATGGAGGCTGGGCTGGGACAGAGGCCGCAGGGACAAAGCAGGGATTGTGTGGGGCCCCACCCTGAGAGGTGGCCCCAGCCTCGCTCTGCAGCCTCTGAGGGGCCAGTGTTCTGAGCCGGGCGGCAGCCCCCCCAGCCCCCAGCACAGCGCTCCCGAAGGCCCCACAGCTTAAGGGAACAGTGCTTTCCTCCCGGAGTGGTTTCCTTGCTGGGCCCTGGGCTAACAGTGACTCCGGGTGGATTTTGAGGGTCATGAAGACATGGAGGACCACGTGATATCGGTGGGCGGGGGGGGGAGGCGGGCAGACAGAGCCGCTTCCCCAGGCGGTCGCCACAGCCTCATCCATATGCGGGCCTGCTACAGGCTCACTCCACGGGCCTGGCCGAGGGGGACAGAAGGCTCCCCAGACCTTATGGTTCTGAACAGGGCACTGGTGGAGGGGCTGAGGGTCCCTGGGAGCAGGGGCTCACGGCCTGCCACTGGTGATGGAGGCATCCTGGGGCACCCACCCCGTAGCTACCCACCGTGGGCCCTGGAGGGCTGGGCTGGCCTCCCTGGCCCCAGGGCAGAGGTGGGAAGGCAGCCTAAACAGGGCCTGTGTGGCCCGGGTGACGCAGCAGGGGCTGGGGACACGTCAGGCCGCGGCTCCGTGTCACTGCCGTGGGCAGTTTGCGGGGGTGGTGGGAGGCCGCCTGGCCAGGAATGTGGCGTCTATGAGGCGTGGTTTGGCCTGAGTGCCCCTGGGTGACTCCCCATGGCCAGCTTTGGCCTGGACGGCAGGCTGGGAGGCCGGGGTGGAGGTGATACTGGGGAGCAGCTGCCTGGGCTGGGCTGAGCTCTCCTGAGGCCTGGCCAGCTGTTTCCCCGGATGGGGTGCCTCCCACAGGGGCCAAGCTGAGATGAGAAGGGCGATGGACAGAGGTGGCCGCTGGGGGAAGCAGGGCTGCACTGGCAGGCAGCCCCAAGGCAGGACACTTAACTCGCCAGGTCCCGTCTGAGGCGGGGGTCCAATGGCAGACCGGGCTCCTGTGTCCAGCCTCCTTGGGTGGTGACACTGGCCTCAGGCGGGAGGCCAGGGCCCAGCTGGCCAGGGGCAGCTGGGGGCCCAGGTCTGCAGAGGCTGGTGAAGTGGGCAGGCACAGGCTCCGTTAACCCCCTCTTTCAGGCACCCCCCACCCACCTGGCTGAGAGCCTGGGTGTAGCCCGGTGGTCTCACCGAGCAGGCCTCCTCCTGGGCACTGGGAGCACAGGGGAGTGAGGCCCTGAGCCTGTGGGGAGGAGCACCCTGGAACTTTCCAGCCCTCTGTTCTTCAGGGTGTGTGGCTTGGTGTGTGTGAGGAGCTCAGAGTCCCCTGGGACAGTTCGGGTGTGTGGCGTTGGTGTGACCCCAAGGCCCCTCGCTCGTCCATCCCTCCTGCGCCCACCCCGGCATGGCGCTCAGGGGCCTGGAAAGGAGCGGCCCGATGTGGGATGCTGTGGCCGTCCGGGGTCTCAGGGTCGTGCCCGTTCACAGGGCCCGGGCCCTCTGTTCCAGGAACAGCTCGGACCTCTGATTCCCGTGTGGCCTCTTGGATGGTCTCACATCCACGTGGCTGTGTCTTCACTCTCGTGTGTGGTGCAGGGTGTGCGGGACTGAGCTCATGGGGGGCCGGCGTGGCTGCTGCAGCCAGTGTCCTGCTCAGGCCTGTGCCGGCCACGCTGCCCGAGGGGGGCCCTGGCCGGGGTCGGGGGCGGGGGGAGAAATGCACTGTGGGGACAGTGGGTGTGGGCTGTCACAAGGCCCGGCTGGGCAGCAGTGCTGGGCTGCAGGGCCCCGGGGGGGGGGGGCATAGTTTGGTCCACAGAGTGGTGGCTGTGGCAGCCACAGGCTCTGGGCCAGTGAGGGCTTGTCCTGCCCTTCCCTCTGCCACGCGGTGCCACGGTGCCCTGCTCCTGGGGCGGGGTTGCTGTGGGAGCCCACCTCCTTTCTTCCTCTGCACACGGACATTTTCAGAGCAGAGCCCCTTGACCACAGGGCCCTGCCCACCTGCAGCCGCATGAGGCCAGTTTCGCTCCCCCCACTTTAATGGGGGGGAGTCCCAGAGCAGCTTCAGTATTTTGATGTGTGTCTGACAGAGACCCTAAAAGAGCACAGTAGCAGGTCACACTGTGAAGGTAACTTGATTCCTCAAACGGGCAGAACATGGTCAGATGCTAGGTTTTTCACTTGCAGTGGCTGTTTCCTGGAGGCGGAGTCTCCACCACCAGCCAGGCCTCTGTCCTGGGTGCCCGGAGGCCGGTGGGGGGGGGGGGGCGGGCCCTGAGCTAGGGGCTGCTGCCAGGGCTGCTCAGCCTTGGTGTCACCCTGAGGCTGGGACCTCGAGGGTCCGCCTTCCTGAGCCCCCCCAGTAATGCACATCCGGGTGGGGGCCCCTCACCCCCCACCCCTGACCCCAGTGTGGTAGCGGCCTGGCCTCCGTTCTTCGGTCCACGGTCCTCCGT
>PISW01006731.1:0-81396 GCA_004023785.1 Mungos mungo | reverse complement strand
CCCTGCCCACCTGCAGCCGCATGAGGCCAGTTTCGCTCCCCCCACTTTAATGGGGGGGAGTCCCAGAGCAGCTTCAGTATTTTGATGTGTGTCTGACAGAGACCCTAAAAGAGCACAGTAGCAGGTCACACTGTGAAGGTAACTTGATTCCTCAAACGGGCAGAACGTGGTCAGATGCTAGGTTTTTCACTTGCAGTGGCTGTTTCCTAGAGGCGGAGTCTCCACCACCAGCCAGGCCTCTGTCCTGGGTGCCCGGAGGCCGGTGGGGGGGGGGGCGGGCCCTGAGCTAGGGGCTGCTGCCAGGGCTGCTCAGCCTTGGTGTCACCCTGAGGCTGGGACCTCGAGGGTCCGCCTTCCTGAGCCCCCCCAGTAATGCACATCCGGGTGGGGGCCCCTCACCCCCCACCCCTGACCCCAGTGTGGTAGCGGCCTGGCCTCCGTTCTTCGGTCCACGGTCCTCCGTGCTTGGCGCGGGGCGCGGGGCTCAGCCCAGCCCCGGGGCCCCAGATCTGCCCTGTCTGGAGTCATCGCTGCCCCTTGTACACACAGAGGTCCAGGCCCAATGGGGCCAGTCCACGCGGAGGGCACGTGTCGTGCAGGGTCATGCTCCTCCCCGGGTCCTTCCTCCCAAGCCCTCTTCCACCGTAGGAGCGTGGATGAGGGAGGCCCCCTCCCTGTGTGGGCTGCCTGGTCCTCCCCGGGTCCTGCTGGTCCCGCTGGGCGCAGCGGCCCTCTCCTTGGGTGCCTTGCACTCTCTGGAAGGACGGACAGACAGCAGCGTGTGTGGTGGCCAGAGCTCAGCGGGTGGCTGTGGCTCTGCCCACCCTGGGCCCACGTT
Source organism: Mungos mungo (assembly GCA_004023785.1). NCBI lineage: Eukaryota > Metazoa > Chordata > Mammalia > Carnivora > Herpestidae > Mungos > Mungos mungo. The sequence continues at coordinate 80,558 of PISW01006731.1, read as the reverse complement.
CCCTCTCTGCCAGCCCACCTGGCCTGTGGCTTCCACACGTGACTTCCCCAGGAGCAGCTGCCAGCCCGCCCCCCCTTGCGGTGTCTGTGTGTTTGGGCTTCCTGCCCGGTGTTAGGGCGCTGCTTGAGGGAGTCATGCCCACTCCTTGCCCTGCAGTCAAGGCTCACGTACCTGCAAATGCATTCCCCGAGTGTGCGTGCATTTCGTGGCGGGCCGTCTGACCAGGGCTGTGGTGACCTGGAGGGATCTCCCGTAAGCCCACCAACTCTGTGTGTGGCAGGGGCTACCAGGAGCCCCTGTGCCCAGGGACCAGCTCCCTGCGGGCCTCATCCCTGGAGCAAGGTTGTTGTCAGGGCTGGGACAGGAGTGGGCTGGGGGTGGGCAGGCAGTGTCCCCGGGAGCGCCCCTCGTTGGTCCAGCAGCCTGCAGTCCCCCACCCTGTCCCCCCTTCCTGAGGCTCCAGGGGAGCAGTCACAAGCACTGGGGTGGTCCCCCCATCTCTGCTGGGCCATCCTTTGGGGGAGGGGGCTGCGGGGATGAGGCTGGGGCAGCTTGCCGGCCACGCTCTGACTCAGGGGCCTTTAGGACTGGGAGAGGACGGCCCTGTGCCCAGTCCTGGGTGTGGGGGTGCGAGGGACCGGTGCCTCTCCCTGGAATGCAGGCCTGCGGGCGGGGAGCTGTCCAGCAGGGCCGTGCTGAAGTCTGCCGCTTCCGCGCCCCCTGAGGGAGGCCGCAGCTGGCAGCGTGTCCTCCCGTCTCTGCTGCCGTGGGAAGGTCCAGGTGTGTGGCAGGTGCCCGTGCCTGTCTCCTGGCTGTGGGGCGGGTTCCGTGTGACGAGGGGCCGGGGGTGGGAGCTGCCCAGGCACTAATCGTGCTTAGTGGGGGCGCACCTGCTGGCGTGCTCCCAGGGGAGACCCCGGCCCCCAGGCTCTCCCTCCTCCGACAGAAGGAGCCGCTGGCCTGGTCTCCTGGGGCTGCCGCTGGCTCTCTGGGGGCAAGGGGAGGGCCACGACCTCACAGAGGCTGTGGGCATGAGGGGACCTTCTCTGGCTCTGAGGTTGATTTGAGGTGACTTCCCAGAGCGCCCTCTGATACTCACCTTGTGTCTCTGGGGGAGGAGCCTTCCTGTCGGGTTCCCTAGGAGACGGGTGCGGGTGCTGTGAGTGCACAGGGCAACCTGGGAGTTCTTGACCGGTCCCCTGGCCCAGTGCCCTGGAGGCTGTGGGTGCCCTGCACCATCGGGGCTCCTCGAGGGGGAGGTCTGGTCCCCACCAGCCAGTTTTTACCCTGCCTTGCCACCAGCTCCCTCGTTTCAGGAGTCTCGTGCCCTGAGGGTGGATGAAGTGTGAGTGTCCACAGAACACTGGGCCGAGGGTGGACGGCCTTGGGTGGCCGAGGGGGCTGGGCTCTGGTTCACGGACGGGTGTGCCTGCTCGAGCCCTTCACCTGGGGGGACGCAGATGTGGGGGTGTGAGGGCGCCTCCTGCAGCCCCTCCTCGGGCCTGGGTGCTGCAGGACTGGGTGGAATTCAGGAAGCCAGGATCTCAGCCCCAGCTCCCACCAAACTTTCTTGCCCCAAACTGCCGTCCTGGGCAAGTTGGGGGGTGGGGACGTTTCTGAGAACGAGGCAGGGGAGGGAACGTGTCCTGTTGTCAGAGGGCTGTGAGCCTGGCGGATAGCGAGGGGCTGATGCTGGCTTATCTCTAAAGAGGCAGAGGGCTTGTCACAGATTGGAGGTTTGCTGATTCTAAACCCCAAATCCCAAGGGATTTATAACTAATCATAAAGTGGCACAGATAGAAGATCCTCCAGCAGACGCCGCCGGCCGCGGGGGGCATGTACACATGTGGGCTGTGCTGTCCGGGCGGTGGAGCAGACGCGTGGGGGCTCGGCAGGGGCGACAGGGGAGCCCCCCGGGTGATGCCCAGCGGCTCAGGGCTTCAGGGTGGGTCCCGCCAGATTCTTTCCCTCTTTGCTGTTGGCCCTGGGTGGGGGTGGGGGGCACGTGCGCATCCTCGACGTCCCCAGAGGGCTGCTGCCCCCGGCGCTGCCCCATCAGGTGGGGACAGGCCCACATCCACTCCTCCCCCTCCCGGGTCCCTCTGCCTGCAGGAGGCTCAGACCCGTGTTCCGCAGCTCGGGGTCAGCTGGCCGTGGGGCTCCGTGTCACACCACCCCTCTGCCATGTCTGCAGCAGCGGGACCTGGAGCTTGGCTGGGTCACTTGGGGGTCAGTCACGGTTGTCCCGACATCCAGAGACCCAGAAAGGTGGCTCCTCCCCACCCTGGGCCAAGTTGTCCTCGGTCCAGGGGTCAGTATGAGGAAGGACCACTGCTGCTGAGGCCCCTCTGGGGGTCAGGCTGGGGGTGCAGAGGACCAGCAGGGGGGTTGGAGCAAAGGTCACGTCCAGGTGAGGGCTGGGGGCACAGGCGGGGCTGGCCGGCCCCGTGGTTCTCACTCACTGCTCCTTCTGTCCAGAGGTCTGCAGCAGCCTCTAGGCCACAGTCCCTCCACACCCCAGGGGGCTCCAGCAGGGCCCTGTCCTGCCCGTCTGTCTCTGCAGCAGGACTTTAAGGTGTGACGGGAGGCCTCTCTACTGAGGGACATCCTTCTCGTTAGCATCTGTGCGGCTGGCCTCTGGGAGAGCCTCTGGGGGGCCAGGCCCCCTGCGAGGGGCTGGCAGCTGTGAGCATGCCCCCCACGCCCCTCCTGGGGGTTCATCACTGCGGTCCCGCACACAGAGGGCTCCCCATGAAGGTGCTCCTTCTCCGCATGCCAAGTGCCTCTACCCTGGGGCCTGGCAACCCCCAGAAATGGCACAGGCAAGCAGAGCAGGGCCATCAGCTCTGAGCAGGCACAGGACAGGTGTTGCCTGGGTGGCACCCTGGCCCCTCCTCTGCCTGCTCAGGAGCCCTGGGCAGGAGAGGGCCAGGCCTGTCAGTGCGGCAGCAGAGACAGAGCCTGGGAACCCCAGGCAGGATCACGTCGGGTTCCCTGGCGTGTGCGGCCTCTGGATGGGTGGCCTGCATTTGAGTGCAGACCTTCATTTTTTTAAATGTTTACTTATTTATTGAGAGAGAGCAAGTGAGCAAAAGTGGGGGAGGGGCAGAGGGAGAGGGAGACACAGAATCCAAAGCAGCTCTAGGCTCCAAGCTGTCAGCTCAAACCCACCAGCTGTGAGATCATGACCTGAGCCCAAGTCGGATGCTTAACCAACCAACCACCCAGGTGCCCCGCCAAAGCCTTCATGAACAAGGCCCGTGTCCAGTGGGCCTGCTCTGAGACTGACCTACTACAGGTTTTCAAGTGCAGAGGACATGTGTGTAGCAAGCGCCTGGCCTGCCCCAGTTCCTGGGCGGTGGGTGCTGGTGGGGGTGGGGGAGGCTTGTGGGACAGGGCAGTGGCCCAGGGGGTGTCGAGCAGGGGCCCTTGGGGCAGGGAGCAGTGGGGACATTGAGGGCCACAGGGACCTTGTGCCCCCTCGCCATCTGGGGGGGCAGATTCCACCACCTGAGTGCTAGCCCTGAGAGGGGAAGAGGTGGCAGAGGTGCACATGCCCCTCCCCCACAGGCGGATGGCCCTGGGCAGGGGGACTGCCTGCAAGTGGTCCTCAGACCCACGCGGGTGTCTGGGAGGGGGAGGGTGACGTGTGGCAGGCGGGTCTTTGACTGTCTCCTTTCTCTCCGTCCTTCGGAGCAAGCTGCCCACTTGCCTGCTAAGCAGATTCTATTCTTACCCCACGCCGGAGATTACATCCTCGCGGCACCCTTCCGGGGATGGGGATGGGCAGGTGCTCCTGGCTCCCAACCTCCGCCGGTGGGGGCGGGCCAAGGGCCCCAGGCCTGTGCTCCCACTTCCTGCTGGTATTGCAGGCAGGGAGTGCGGCCCGAGGTCTGTCTGTCTGGGGAGCACAGCCCCCGCCCCCAGGACCCAAGTGCGTCTGGATTTGGCCCCAGGGAGGTCACACTCCCCGGCAAGGGGCTTGGAAGTACCTGCAGACCTCTGCTCCACCCAAGCCCTGACCCAGGCTCCCCGGCTGGCAGGGAACGGCCCGCCCAACCCAGCCTTGGCACCTTGGCATCTGTGTCATGTGGGGCACCAGCTAGGGTCCCGAGGCCCAGCCTCCCTGCCCAGCATCCGCCTCAGCCGCCAGCTCCCTGGGGTCAGGTGCTCCCCACCGTCGGGGTCTCTGTGCTTTGGCACGGAGGAGCGGAGGGAGGCCCGAGGGCCTGTGCATAGCCGGCACCCGGTGGGGGCAGTGGGCTTCCAGACCTGGCCTCCTTTTCTGGGTAGAGCTGCCCTGTCTTGCCCAGGACCCCGAGCCAGAGCTTCTCTCCAGGGTGGAGTCTGGGAAGAGGGCATGGCCCGAGGTGCCCCCACCCCATAAGCAGGGAGGGGGCACGAGCTTGCCGGCCCCTGGTGGGGTGGGACTTGAGACTGTCCTAGTGATTGGGGAAACCAAGTCAGATCGTTTTTTCAGTGAAGATCAGTCAGGTCTTGTTTTCAATGCTAAACCCCAGATTGACAGCGCAGAGTGGCCTCCGTGGTCTGGGCTCCCTGCAGTCACTGTTTCTTGTGATGTCCCCACAGAACCCTGCCTGGGGACAGGAGGCCTGCTGTCACGGGTCCACCCTCCTCCCGTTCCTACCCCAGCCTGCTGAGCTTCCAGGGCCCACCTGGGCAGCCGCCCCAGGTCTGCAGGCAGAGGGGCTGCTGGGGGTGCCTGGTGGCCACCAGCGGGCGGGCTGTGCCGAATCTGCTTGACCATGGGCGGACCGGCGGATGCAGGGGCCTCACCTGCCTGTGCTTCACTGTGTCCTATGCCAGGGGGCTGGGGGCACCGCCAGGGTGCTGGTGGGCGCTGGGAAGCAGGCAGGGATGGAGAGTGGTGTCCGGTGTCTGGTCACCTGCAGCTCCGACTTTACAGGGCAGGGGGGCTGTGGGGAGGCCTGGAAGCTTCTGGGAAGTATTTCTACCCATGCCTTAGCTTGTGAGTGCCCCTGGGCCTGGCGCTGTGCCTAAGGGTCCCCCTCGCCTCCCCGGTGTGTGTGCAGTGACAGGTGTGCCCAGTGACAGATGTGTATGCACCGTGACAAAAGTATGCACAGGGGCAGGTGTGCATGGGGGCAGGTGTGCATGGGGGCGGGTGTGGGGGGGCAGGTGTGCGCAAGGGCAGGTGTGTGTGTGCAGTGACAGGTGTGCACATGGGGGCAGGTGTGTGTACAGGGACAGGCACGTGCTCAGTGGCCGGCAATCCCACTGCATCCCTGGAACCTGGCGGGAGAGGGACAGGCAGGCGTGGAGACAGAGGGAGGGGCCCTATGTTCCACGGGGCAGGCCATTTGTCTGTCTGTCTGCTGCTGGGGACCTGGTGGCCCCTTCTCTAATCCCCGCACCGCACTCAGTCACTGGCTTGGGTGCTCTGCCAGCTGCCCCCGCGCTGTCCCTCCATTGCTCCATCGCACCCTCGGGGGACTGGGCAGCGCAGGCCACCAGCAGTGCTGCCTCTGGTCACACCATGGCGTCCCCACTGCAGGCGTGACTCCAGCCCCTGGAGGCTTGCCTTCTTGCACATGGGGTTCCTTGTGAGCTAGACCCTCCCTCCTGCCCTTCAGCGGCAGCCCCCACGCCTCTGCCGCCTGCTCCCCACGATCGTCAGACGCTTCCTCGGGCCCCTCCGCCCCCCACCTTCCTGCCTCCAGCCCGTGAGCATGGGCAGGTGACCCCGTCATCAGCCTTCAATCCTGAGGCTCCTGAAACTAGAGCACCAGCTTAAAAAAAACACAGTTTGAATTTCTGAATAGTTACGGGGTTTAATCAAAATATTTCACTGGACTAATTTTACAGCGTTGAATTGAAAACCAGTTAGCAGAAATCTAACGTGGTCGTCTACCACCGTTGGAACTGGAGACCTGCCCCCTGCTCAGCTGCTCCTCCAAAGGCACGTCCCTCTGGACCTCCCAGTACCAAGTGCGCGGAGGTCAGGGGAGGGGCAGAGAGGGGCATGCTGTCGCTTCACCCAGTGGACACCCACAACTGATGGTGTCACAGCTTTCTGCCCCCAAGACACGGCCGCGGCGTCCCCTTGAGCCTGCCTGTGGCTGGTTGGGCCCTCCCTGCCCACAGGGCCGGGGCCAGAGGGCATTGGGGCCCAGCTGTGTCAGAGGTGGTGGGCACCTTGCCCTTCCCCCTACCTCTCCCCTGGGCAGAGGGGCCCCCCGTGGTTCTCATGTCAGGTCATCGGGTCTGCGGAGGTCCAGGGGTGGTGTCCATAGGAGGCAGAAATGAGCACACAGTGGGTGGACACCCCTGGGGGATGCTGGCTGGGCAGGGGCTTCCCAGGCTGCGGGAGGCCCTGCTGTGCCTGGGGAGCCCAGCCTGGAGGCAGGGGCCATGGTGATGCCCGCCCTGGACGGCAGCCAGGCGAGTGCAGCCGGGTGGCGGGGGGATGCGGCTGCCCTCCTGTCTGGCTCCAGGGCCAGTGGCCATCTGGGGGCTCCTTGTCCTGGGGGAGTTGTTGCGGAGGTGGGGAGGAGAGGGAGGGTGCTCCGCTGCGTCACACGCCACCCCCACCCTGTTAGTCAGCTGCCTCTGTGGTGGCCATGGCAACTGCCCAGCGCCCAGCCGGTGACTCTGGAGGAGAGGGGAATCCGCCGGCCAGCCCCGCCACTGGGCCCTGCAGCTCAGGGAGGAGGCGGCAGCCTCCTGGGGACGTGGGGCAGCCTCCCGCTCCGGCCTCCTCTTCTGTGGCGTTCGTGGCATCCCCTGGCTCCCCCCGTGCCTGGGAGGAGGGGTGGGCTCCTGGCCCACCTTGACGCGGGCCCTTCTGTGGGCGGAGCAAGCCCCTTCTGGTGCTGGGATGGAGTGGCACATCCCGGGCACACCCTGCTGGGCAGGTCCCAGGGCAGTGGCTCCTCGGGAGGAACTGGGGCAGGTGCAGTGTCTCGGGGTGGGGGACGGGGGGTGGGGGTTTGAATTACAGCCCCAGGCTGGAGGAGACTCTGGCTGCCTGCCCTGCCCTTGCCTTCTGGACCCACCGGGGAGGTGGCCAGGGAACGGGGGTCCCTGGGTAGAAAGGTCAGGATCCGCCAGGGAGGCTGGCATCCTCTTGCTCCGGCAGCCCCACACCTCTGGCCTGCGTCCCCTGGGCCTCACTGGGAAAGGGCCCTGGCGGGCGTGGGACCCGCGCCCTGTGGTAGGGGCACTGTGCTGGGACTGGGCGCCCGGTGGCACGCTGCCAGGGAACGTTCTTGTCCCTGCACCCACCCTGTGACCCGCGGGCATCCTTAGCCAGACACGCACTGTAGGCTCTGCGCTTGCTCTATTCATGCCGCTGCCTTGGCCCACCTGCAGTTTGTTAGAGGAGGCGTGTGCCGGCGGGTCGCCGCTGGGTCTCTGTGGCTGGGTCCCCTGCCACGCAGCACCCACTCAGTAGCCAGGACCACGGTGTCCGCACATGCCTCAGGGTGGGGCCTGTGTGGGAGGGTGGACTCCTTCGGGTGTTCCTTGGTAGGGGTGCTCGGGGGTGGTGGGTCAGGGGCCAGACAGGCCACCAGCCATTCCCGGATTCAAGAGGGGTCAGACCCAGGTGGGCGGGGGAGGGGGCCCGGTTGGGGACCTTCAGCCCAGCCTTCGGTGCAGGAGGCAGGTGCCAGCAGGGCAGGGAGGCCCTGAGGCCAGTGGGGGCTGCAGCCCCTGGAGCCTACCCAGCTCAAGGAGCAGGGAAAGCAGGGGGTTGGGGGAAGAGTGCTTAGCGCCCGCCTGCCTTTTCTGCTCTCGTTGCCATGGCAACAGATGGTAGTTTGGCAGGAGAGAGGAGGGGGAGGGCTTTGTACAAGGCTGCTCAGGGTTTGGAGACCAGCTGGGGTCCTTCAGGGGTGGGGTGGGGGCTCCGGCCACCAGGCTGAGCAGGCTCCCCACCCCCAGGCCCCAGAGTGGCCCATTTGTCCCCTCTGGGAGTTTCCTTTCCCTGGAGCTCCAGCCTCACCCCTGCTCACAGTGGGGCCCTCTCTCGGCTGCCCCTCCCATCTTTCCTCCTGTCCTGGGCCAGAGCCCCCACGTGGACTCCCCCCCAGCCCTGAGCCTGGATCAGTGGGCAGAGTAGGGGTGCTGCAGCTGAACAGCGGGCATGGCCCTGCACTGGCTTCCGACCACAGGGGCGCCTGCCACCCCAGGGTGGTCACATCCCAGCGAGGCCTGGAGACACACGCTGTCCTCTGTCTGCCCCCCTGCAGCGGGGTGGGGGGGGCGCGGTGAGGGCCCAGGCTGTCCAGGGTGATCACGTGGGTGCATGGAGCCTGCACCCCTTTCCTCAAAGCCAGCGTGGCTCCCATTGCAGAGATAATTTCCGCCCTGCAGGCTCAGCCCAGACCGCGGGGCTATTTCCCTGCGTCGGTGTGAGTCTGCGTGAGTGTGTGTGCATGTGATTGTGCCAGAGAGCCGCCGGTGGGAAGGGCTCTGTGCGTCCACCGGCCCCAGGTGAGGCCCAGCTGCGAGGTTCCCAGGTGGGAACACGTGCACTTGAGCGGAGTCCTTGGGGCCGCCACCCCCCGCCTGGCAGAGGAGGCTGTGGGCCACCTGCCAAGGCTTGGGGACCTCTGAGCGGGCCATTGAGGGGCGGGCTCCCCCACAAGGTCTGGTCCCTGAGGCCCCTCCCCCACATGCTACTCCCCCAGGCCAGCAGCGGGCAGCCCTGGGCAGGTGCTGCCTCACCCCTGGGCCTCTCCCCCTCCCGTGCCCACCCCGCACTGTCCTTGGGCTGGTGTTAGGGACCTTGTGAACTGTCTGCCTTTCGGGGGCAGGACCCGGGAAGGACCCGGTGCCCTGGGGCTGGTGTCTCTGTGGCATCTCAGGGCCATGGGGGCTAAGGCGTAAGCCAGGGTCGGATGGAGCAGGCAGCAGCCCAGGGCCTGTCCCGGAGGCGCGGTGCTGGCCCCAGCACCCTGTGAGCACCCTGGGGGCATCTGACCCATCCTCACCAGTGCCTGGCAGTGCCCTCCCTGCAGCCTTCAGCCCGATGCCTCCCAAAGGCTTCCTTGGGACCCCCGAAGGCCGACCCATTCATTCACCTGGGTCTGTGCCTCCGCCACACCACCCTCTCTCATCAGCCCAGGAGATGCCGCCTTGGCCCCACCTTCCTCTACCTCCCCTGAGCCCCTGTCCGCAGGTACCGGGGAGGACCTGGCCCTGGGGCCCCGTGCTGACCCTCGGAGGCCCCCAAGGATGCTTTTCCAGGACTGGATCTTTCTGTCAGGGGCCTAGAGCTGGGGCTGGGGGAGATTGGCCACTGTGGGCCAATGGGGCTGGGGGGGCCTGGGGCCAGGTGAGGTCCCTGTGCAGTAGAGGGTCCCCAGAGGGCCGGGAGTGCGGGCCAGCTTCTGGATCTTTCTTTGGGGATGAGGTGCGTGGGGACGGAAAGCATGTCAAACTTGCACTGCTAGTGTGTGTACGTGTCTTCCTGTGAAGGCGGGGCCTCCCGGCCTCCCCCCTGCTGGGCACCACCAGAGGGGGAGGGGTGGGCTGGCAGCCCCGCAGTGCCCCGCCCCTGCAGCTGCCCTCCCCTTCGGGGTGACGAGGGCTGGCCCCTTCACCTCCTGTCCCTTGTCTCTGTGGCCTGCTCCCAAACTCTGGGCACGTGGCCTCAGAGCAGACAGCTGACCTGCCCCCCAAGGCAGGGACTCCCCAGGGAAGCCGTGGCTCTGGTGGGATCCCCCTTCCCCCTATGCCCTGCGCCCCTGTGGGGTCTCTGTCTGCTCCCAAGGCTGGGGTCCTTTGGCCTTTCCTCTGCATGGGGTAAGGTTGGCCAGGGGTCTGGGATGGGCGAGTACCCCGGCCACCCCGCCCCCTGGGCTCTGGAGGAGGTGAGGGGACAGGAAGAAGAGGTTGGGTCAGCCCAGGCCCGGGGCGGGAGCTGCTGCTTGTCCCTTTTCCGAGGGTCCTTTTCATAGTTCGGGGCAGCACCTGCCACGCTCCCTCCCTTGGAGAAGTTGCAGCCGCAAAGGGGTGGCCGGCGCGCCTGCTGGTGGAGAAGCAAATGGATTTCATAGCTGGTTTGGACTTGGTTTGACTGTTTTCAATCTAAGAAAACTGTTCCTGGAAGGCGGGGGAGGGGCCGGCCGGAGCCAGCAGAAGTTTGGGGAGACCTGGGGGGCAGCCAGGCTGGGCTAGGGCCAGGGGGCATGTGGGGCCAGGATCCTGAGGCTGTTTTCCCGAGAGCCACGCCTGCCCTCGGGACACCCGCTCCCCCCAGCTCCCCGGCAGAGCCCCCGTAGCTCAGGAGGGGAGTGGACAGGGGGCCTCTGGGGCTCTTCCCACACTGTCCCGTCACTGCTGTCCCCTGACCCTTCAAATCCAAGAGCTGCGAGGGCCAGGACAAGGGGTGCTGACCTCCGCCCTGCGGTCAGCGGGACCTGCCACCACCCCCTCTCTGCCGGCCCCTCTTGCCGTCCTCAGGGACGCTGGCGGTTGAGAACTCACAGTGGCCGTGACGCCCTCCCCCCAGGGACAGCGCAGGAGTGCCATGCCTGGCCTGCCAACTGCTGACCCCGGCCTTGGCCGCATACAGCAAGACGGATGCGGCCCCTGGGTGGGTTCAAAGACCAAGGCTGGGGGTAGCCTCAGCCAGCACAGTGGGCCTGGGGCTGGGGCGGCCCCCGGGCCGGGCATGTGAGCGGGGCTGCCCTCGCCAGCTGCGTGTGGGCCGTGAGGTGAGCCTGCCTCCACCCGTGGGCCCCCGTGGATGACGGGCCCCCGGGCCTGGTCCCTGCGTCTCACCCTGATGCCCAGCGCGGCCGCTTCTCGGCTGCCCTCCTGCGGCACCGAGGCCACCGCCCCGGGCGGGCGGCCGTGGCGGCCCTGGGACGGCCGCACTCTCAGACCCTGTCTCAGTTTGTATAGCTTTGTGCCACTCAGGGACTTCGCGTCCATTGCCAGCGGGGACCCAGGACGAGAGGCACAGGGTTCGTTCCCGGCTCCTGTGGCAACCCCGGGCCGCGTCTGGCACCCGGGGCCCTTCCTGGCGGCCGGGGCAGCGTGGCCCCGGGGAGCAGCCCAGAAGCCAGGCTGCAGGTCGGGGAGAGGAGCGTCGGGCTGGCGGGCCGCTTCCTGGCCGGGCCAGCCCAGAGCCGCGTCTCGGGGTGGATGGGGTGGCCGCCTGTGCACACATGCCCGCCAGGCCTTCCGGCAGGACATCCTGGAGGCAAGCCAGCCGCCCCGAGGGGTTGCCGCTGGTCTCTCTGGCCCCGTAGACCCCGTGTGCTGGCTTTTGTCTTTATTTTGTACCAAGGCGGTGCACGTCTCTTGGAACACGTGGTCCGGGACGGGCCCTGCAGCCATGACGTGCTGGGACAGCTGTTCCTGGGCACTTCTCGGCCTCGTACGCTAGCGTGACGTGACCGTGAGCGGTGGGAGGGGCCCCGAGTCTGTGCGATACAAGCCCACGCGTCCACTCATCTCGTCTGGTCTGCAGGCTGCACTGAGTGTTCAGGGCGTGGGGGGCTCAGCAGGGGAGCCCGCTGGCGGGCAGCTCGCACCCGAGCCTTGACGGGCCCTTGAGGCCATGCCCGGCGGCCCCCGAACCTCCCTGTCCCCGGAGCTAGACCGCACGGCCCTTCTCAGGCACTCCTTTGCTCAGTTTGTAAAAAAACATGCTAATCTGGCTCCATGAAGATCGTTTCTCTTCCGTTCCATCCTCCTAAGAGATACTTTTACTCACCGCCCCCCACCCCCGCCAAATAGCGTTTCTAAGTGTGCATCAGTCACACCATGCCTTCTGTGGCTTGACTCTTGGTTGACCCTCAAAAGTGAAGTCATAAAGAGGGTTTCCATAAATTGTCGGTGTGGAAATTCTGTTCAGGGCTGGGCTAGGTGGTGTGCCCGGATTGATTATTTGCCCATGTCAATGAGGCTGGAGTCCTGACACCCACTGCGGGAAGCTGTGGCTGTGTGCCTGGCGGTTCTGCTCTGGGACCTGGTTGCTATGGATTTGGGAAAATCAGAGGCTTCAAAGTCCTTTGAATGGATTGTCTTTTCTGACATTGCGTGAATGTTTATATTTGTGATGCATTCCTCTTGGAGTCCTTTGATTTTTCTGGAGTTCCCAGTTGCCTTTTATTTCCATTGCACTATTTATCAGAAACTCATTTAAATGTGTTTGTGTGTGTGTGTATAGAGGGAGAGAAAAAGAGGGAGGGAGAGAGATTGATCCTTCATTCTGTCCAGTTCTCTTTTTTTCTTGGCAGCCTCATTCTGAGAGCCCTCTGTCCTTCTTCAAGCTGCTGTGTTTCTCTAAAAAGAGCCATCTTCAGGGCGTTTCCCAAGATACCCCTGGATGGGATCTATTGGTTCTTTCTGGTCTACCACGTCATTTTGTCGGGTGACTTCCGAGGAAAAGTGACATGGGAGAGAGGCATTTCTAAGTTTCAGAACTGAATTGTCTGCTGTGTAGGAGACCTTTGCCCCAAGCACTTTGGAAATTTGGCTCCATCAGCTCCTGGCTTCAGTGGACGGAGCAAAGATGCCAGCCTTGCTCACCTGCCTTTTCCCATGCCTCCATTTATCTCAAAGCTCCTAAAAGTGTTCTTCTTGTTGGACCCACATCTTTTCTCTATCTCTCGACGCTGCCACACCCCTGCAGTGACCTGAGTGGTGAGGCCGATGGTCCTTTCCCAGTCCGTCTTTAACCAGCAGCCCTTGAGACAGTTGAACATTCGCCTGTCTTCCTGTCTTCGCTCCACTCATGAAGTTCCACATTTGTCCTTATTTTCCTACCCACCATCCCCTTCCCCCCAGTCTGCTTCCCTGGCTCTTCCTCATCTGTACCCCAGGGTCACCCTGGGTGATCCCGTCCATTCCCATGTGCTGTGGCCCCTCAGCATGGCCTCGTCTTTATCATTCTTACACTTACAACCTATGTATGTTCTTGTATTTAAAGCATGTTTCTTGTAAACAACATGTAGTTAGGTGTTAGGGTTCCTTTTCCCTTTGACAATCCTTTTTAATTTTTTATGGTTTGATTTCAACCTGCCATTTTTCTATTTATTCCATTTATTCTTTGTATGCTTGTTCCTCTTTTCCTGTCTTATTTTGCATCAACCAGTTTTTTTTTTTAAGTTATTTCACTTTCTTTTCTGTAGTAATATTTTTGCCTCTCTCCTCTTATTATCTCTAACTCTAACTCTCGAGCCGTTGTTCTCGGAGTCTGAGGCCAGGGACCCCTTGGGGAGCTCCCTGCAAGTGTCTTTATTTTGTTTTATTGTTGAAGGATATTTTTGCTGGGTATAGAGTTCTGTGCTGCCTCCGGGTCATACTCTTCCTGGAGAGAAGCCAGGCACTGCTGGCGCTCCCCTGGACGTGAAGTGCATCTTTTTCTCGGGCTAGCTGTAAGATTTTCTCACTTTTTTTCAGTTGCATCAGGTTGGCAGTGATGTGCCTCGGTGTGGTTTTCCACATTTCTGCCCTGCTTTGGTTCAGTGAGCCTCATGGAGCTGTGGGCTGATGTATATAATACATTTAGGAGAAAATCATGCCCATTATCTCTTAAAATATGTCTTTTGCTCTTTTCTCTCCTCTTTTTCTGGGTGTCCTATTACAACTATGTTCAGCTTTATGGAGCTTCATATGGATCTCTGTGTGCTGTTATGTTTGTTTTTTCATTCTTTTGCTGTCTGTATTTCAGTTTGGACAGTTTCTGTTGACCTGTCATAGAGTTCACTAATCCTTTTGTGTGTGTCCAGTCTGCTGTTAATCCCATCCAATGGATTCTTCTGGTCTATCCTTTTCTGTAGTTAAAAAAAAAAAAAAAACATTTATGAGGGAAGAAGAGAGAGAGAAAACAGAGAAAAAAACATATATGTTTATAATGTTATCTTAAAGTCCTTTTCTGAAAACTTTGGTATGTGGGTTAGCTGTGGCCTGCTTCTATGGACTGTTTTTTCTCTTGAGAGCAGGGTCACACTTTTCCACTCCCTTGTCTATGGCATCCCTTTTATTGTATGCTGGATATTGTATATTAAAAAAGTTCCACTGCACTAGTTAAGGCTTTTCCAGAATGGTTGCATCCTTTCCTCTCAGGCATTGGGTGGGGCTGCTCAGTTTGATCTACACAAGACCTCAGCTGGGTCAGGACTGAGCGGCCACTTCAGCAAGTTTCTGTTCAGGGCTAGCTAAATATATCGAGGGTGTGGGGTCCCACTGTGACGCATCCATCCCCGCCGGGCCTTGGGTCTTGACACCTGTCCACTCTCAGCACCTCGCTTTGGTCAAATCCCAGCTTCCTGGGCTGTCAGCACCATCGGCTCGTCTCTCCTTTCTGCCTCTGTGCTCAGCCGCACCGGCATTTGCTCGTGCTGCGTCCAGCTCTCCCTTCCTCCCGCAGTTACTGTCTTGACTCTCCTAGTGCCGCCTCCTGATGTCCCATCCTTTCCACAGGCTTCCTGTTTTATAGATGTAGCAGCTTACTAAATCTGAGCGAGTCAGTGCAATAATCAGGAAACGAATTTCTGAACACCTGTTTCTGCCAGGTCGGTTCTGTCTCTCTGTCCGGGACTCGCTCTGGTAACATGTAGTTTACTGTTGACCCGAGGAGGCCTGCACAGTCACACGGCTCCTCGTGTGTGCGCAGTGGGGCTCTCTGGGATGAGGGTGGCCCCTGCTCGGACTGTGGACTGTCTGGGGGCCAGTGCGCACGGGCGGGGACTGGCCATCAGGCCTGTGGGAGTGAGATGACTCATTCCCTGAGGCAGCCTTCTGGCCCCTGAGGTACTGGGTTTTGTCCCAGGCTGTCTGTCCTTCTTGGTGTGGAGGGGGGGGTGCCACCCCGGACTGGTCCCGTGTCTGCACCCTCAGTAAGGGCCAAATCTGTCTTTGTAGCCCTGCCCTTGGGCCTGCCGTGTGCTCCTGGCTGACACTGCCCCCTGGGGGTTCCCCCGGGTCCCCTGGGGCCTGGCAGGCCCAGTCCGTGTCCTGCCCCTCACCCCCTGCCGGGAGAACCCCTGCTCTGCTGAGGGCTAGTCTCCCTCCACACACAGCTGGGCTCTTCATGGGTGCAATCCCAGGCCGCCTCTGGGAGGGGAAGGGATCAAGTCTAGGGTGTGTCGGCCACAGGCGTGTGTGTGTGTGTGGGGGGGGGTCTCATTCCATCTTTACCACGGGCAGGAGAGGGTGTTAGGACACCCCAAGGCTGAAGGGCCACTGAAGCCCCCACCTCAGGGGAAGAGGGGGAGCTGAGCCTCAGAGCCTAGTCGCGGCAGAGCGGCACAGGTGCAGAGAAGACCCCCCCCCCCCCGCCATCGTGCAAGGAGCTCTTGGAGGACAGGGAGGCAGGAAGAGGCAGATGGGGTGGGGATGGAGCCGGTTTCTCCCCTCCCCCATGCCCCTTTCCTCCTGGGGGCCAGGGTGGCAGGAGGAGGGGGCGGCCGTGGTGTTTGGGTGCTGTGGGTGGGGAGGGCGGGGAGCTGGGCAGAGGAGCCCAGCGGCTGCAGCGGGTGTGAAATATTTCAAGGCTTAATTAATTTAATTTGAGAGGTTCCTTTTCGGAGCGTGAACAGTTGTCTCCCAAGAGACGCGCACCACCGCCTCCCCCCTGGCGCCTGGTGGGCGAAGGAAACAGCGGAATCTATATTGAGATTGAGCCTGCTGGGGGCCAGTGTTCCCTTCCTCCCTGTCCCTTCTCTGGGTCCCCCCAGCGGGTCCCCGTCTCCAGCCTGGGAGGAGCATGCGTGGGTGCGAACCAGGAGCGGGCCGCGTGACGGTGGGGCGTGGGGGTGTCGCCGGCCGGCGGGGCCTGGCCCGCGGAGCCCAGAAATGTGAGCATGCGGGACGGGTGGGTCTGCCATGCAAGTTGGGGGGAGGGATGCACGATGTACATGTCCCTGCCCCCAAAATGAAGGAAGAAGGGTTTGGGGACCACGGAGCCCCAGGAGGAAGCTGGGAGAACCAGGGCCCCAGCCTAGCACCACCCCCCTACTCCCCAGAGTAGGGGCAGGGGCCTGCAGGCTGGGGGTGGGCGCGGGCGCGGGTGTGAGGAGAACGCAGGCCCAGACGATGCTGCGGGCGGCAAAGGTGCTTTGAAGTCTGGGTGACTTCAAAGGGGCTGCCCCCCCCCCCATATCAGTAGTCAGTCGGAGTCTGCAGAGCCCTAGGCAGCTGGGGGTTGGGGCTTGGGCTCACAGCGGAGTTTCTGCAGAGGTGCAGTGTGTTTGAAGCCAATCCGCAGGGTCCGTGCATCCCATGTGGGCAGGGGTGCTCCTGGAACCTGGGAGCCAGACCTGCCCACCCAGCTCCCCACCCACTGCATGCGCAGGATCCACCCTCTGCCTGCGGAAACCAGACATGAGTGCTGGCAGCCCTGGATCAGGAGCCCAAAGAGAAGAGAGGAGAGGGCGCTGCTGAGGGCTCTGTGTGGGTGGTGGCCGGCAGCCCCAAACAGCTTCCTGGTTGCAGATCTGGTGTCTGGGTGCCTGGTCAGGGTGCAGGGTAAGAGCGCAAAGGGCTGGCTTTGAGGATGGTGGGGCCTGTGACCGTTTATTCATAAGAATAGACACCAGGCCCAGGACCTGGCCCCAAGCCCCTCACCCCCAAGGACCGGGAGGCAGGGGGAGTGGGCGGCCAGCAGCGGGAGGCTCAGCTGAGTGTCAGGTTGTGGCAGGCTCCTGGGGTGGAGGTGCTGGTCCTCAGCACAGCCCACACCCCTGTCTCTCACTGGAGCCTAGTAGGGAGCAACATGGACTGTGTCCCAGCCCCTGCTGTGAAGAGGGGCACGGGGAGGGGCACCACCCAGGACCTGAGCAGGTTCTAGGCTGGGGACTCCCAGTGGAGCCTGGGGGACCTTGCAGTTTCCCTGAGCATGGGTCTCAGACCCTCTGGAGATGGGGCCCTCAGAACGTGTACAGCCAGGCTCAGGAAGGAGCAGGGGTGTGGCCGGAGGAGGTGCCCAGGGAGTACTGACAACCGGTTTCCCAGGGCACCCTGGCTCTGGTGGCGCCCAGCTGTGTAACCCAGAGCAAGTCACCTGCTGTCCTTGGCGCCCCAAGCGGGAGGGCTGCCGGTGCGGAGTGCGCTGCCCTGGCCGCTGTCCACGGTGCTGAAAGGGCCCCCTCCCCACTGTGGTGGGAACCTGAACTCATTCCCTTCAGCGTCTTTGGGCTTCACCCCATGTGTTTGTGCAGCACCCGGCCGACTCCCTGAGCCTGCTGGGGCTGGGGCTTGTGCCTGCCCCAGCTGGGGAAGCGCTGCATGAAGGCTTGGGCATGGGCAGGCTTCGCTCTGACCCTTTGGGCAGTGGCAGGAGAATGGGCCCAGCCTCAGTTTCCGTTTCTGAGGAAGGAAATGGGCTGCTGTGAGGATTCAGGTTCAAGCAGGAAATACTTAGGAGTCTTCTTTCTGACCAGCAGCATGGCTGGGGCAGCGGCCACCTCTAGGCTTGGTCCCCCCCCCCGCCCCAGCCCACTCTGCCCCAGGGCCGTTGCCAGGGCTCCAGTGACCGTGTCTGCAGTCCACCGGGTACCCCCCCCCAGGGCTTGCCTGATGCCTTTTACAGGGGGAGGCAGGACCATACCCTTCCCCGTGGATCCTGTCCTTAGTGCCTCCAGGCTGATGCCGGGCGAGAGGCCCTGTGAGCTTTGATGCTGCCAGGAGCTGCCCGCTCCGCCAGGCACAGCACCCTGCTGAGCGCGCGTGGGCCCGGGGAGATGCTCCGCTATAGTGAGGGGTCCGGACACAGGTGCCTAGCTGAGGTCGTGGTCGAATGAACAGGAAGCCCTTCTGGGATGCGCTGGGAGGTTTGTGATGGCAGCAGGGTCCCAGTAAATATGCCTCGTGCAGAAGACGTGCCATGTCTCCCTGGGGCCACCGGAACTGCCTCTCCCTGTCTAGCTGTGGGGGCCTGAGGACTGGGGGGGCCCATTGCAGGTCCCTCCCCCACTTCTGGCCACTTGCTGGCCGCCCTGCGTCTGCCTTCACGTCCAGGAGCATTCCCACTGTGCCTCTCTGTCACAAGAGCACTTGCCATTGGGTTCAGGGGCTGCCCTGATGTTCAACATTCTCATGATGAGATCTAGAATTTTCCTCTGTGAGAGCTTTGTTCCAAACAAGGTCTCATTCATGGGCTCCAAGGAACAGGTTGCAGACATGTCTTCCTGAGGCCACCATTCTGTCCCCACTCCATTTGTGGTTTGGGGCCCTAGGTGGTCTCCACAGGGTCCCCAGTTTCGTACCCCAGCTTCCTGCCATGGGCTCAGCCCTCGGTGGTCACCTGGAGCGCAAGCGTCACTTGGCAGTGCTCTTTCTGAACGTCTTACTCTCCACCCTTACAAGTACCCCCCCCCCCCGGGATGAGCCTGAGTGCGGGGATGAGGGGGATAGGAGAGCCAGGAGGGCACAAGGGGTGCCCTAACTTTGCCCCAGCAGGATGGCCTTCAGCCCAGCCTCGGGGTTCCCTGCCTGCCCAGGCACACAGTAGAGGGGCCTCTGTGTCAGGTGAAGAGATGGGGTCAGTGCAGGAAACGGGGCGGGGTGCGCTCCCTCTTCTCAGTGGACACCCTGGGGCAGGAGGGAAAAGGACACAGACACCCCAGGGACCCAGGCTGCATGGTGCCCCTAGCAGGGACAGGGGGCGGCTAGGTATCCTCCGTCCCTCCCCCCACTGGCATCCATGCGGCTGACTGTCCCCTCCCAGCTGCACCCACCCCCTGCCCCAGGCCTGGGGGGAGGGGTTAGTCCTCAGACCCAGGCTGGGGAGCTGCCCAGCAAGCTGGGGGCTGAGCCGGGAGACTCCGCCAGGCAGGTGTGCATGGAGGCGTGGAGAGAGGCATAGCCCTGCGTGCCCCCCTCCAGTCCCGAGTCTCCGGGGGAGCTGCCTGCTGTCCGGAAGGGCTTGGGTGGGAGGGGCTGTTCCCGCCCCCCCTCCCCCCACAGGCGAGGTGAGGGAACAGGCTGGGGCGCCCGTCTGGGAGCACCGCCCGGACCACCAGGCTGTCCGTCAGGCCATGCACCCGGCTCCCGGAGGTGCTGCCCACGTTTGTCCCGCTCACCAGAGGCCAGGCCTGGGCCTTCCCTGGCTCCTGGTGGTTGAGGGCGAAATGTATTTGTGACCTGCCATTACCTAACAAGGGACCCCAAACTTGGTGGCTTGAGCCAGCGAACATTCTCTCATGGTTCCCGAGGGTCAGGAGTCCATGCTCAGGAATCTCACGAGGTCCCAGGTGGGGGCCAGGCTGCACTGGCTGGCGGCGCCTGTGTTCTCTGCCTCAGGACAAGGCAGTGGCTCCTTAGAGCAGAGGTCCAGGCGATGGACACCAGAAGAAGCTTTAGCGGCAACCTATCCTTGAAGGTTGAAGGGTTCTTTCCTGCCATGCAGGCCGGTGCCGTGCAGTGTGGGAGGGGCCGCAGGGCTGGGAGGCTGGCTTCCAGGAAGTAGGGTCCCTAAGGGTCCTCTGGGAGGCTGCTGCGGCCTGGAGCTGCAGGAAGGACGGGGGGGGGGGGGGGGGGGGGGGGGGGGGGGGGGGGGGGGGGGGGGGGGGGGGGGGGGGGGGGGGGGGGGGGGGGGGGGGGGGGGGGGGGGGGGGGGGGGGGGGGGGGGGGGGGGGGGGGGGGGGGGGGGGGGGGGGGGGGGGGGGGGGGGGGGGGGGGGGGGGGGGGGGGGGGAGCGGCTGGAGGCCACGGCCGGATGCTGCCCGGAACAATGCAGACAGCCACCCTCCAGTGAGCGGGGCCACACCTCCTTCCTCGTGGCCTCTGCCCATGAGCTGCTACCTAGAGCTGGGGGAGGGGCCTCTGTAGCCCCCCATACCAGTTCTATCCTGGGCTCAGCTTAACGCTGAGCTTCTTTGGGAAACCCCCTCTCCCCCGGGCCACCTGATCCTGTGGCCCGGTGCCTCTGGCTGCCCACCCAGGAGGGTCTGACTGCATCAGCTCCCACCTGGGGCCCTTGGCCTACAGAGAACCTCGTGCTTGGCCCCTGCCCCTTTGGTCTGCCTCCAGATCCAGGCATATGGGGCCTGGCCTTGGCGTGGGGTGGCTGTATGTGTGGGGACAGCGGCCAGGGCAGGACCACGAGGTTGCTGGGGGCAGCTGAGACCACTTGCCATGCCCAGAGCCTCCCCCAGCAAGGCCGCGTGCTGCTGCCCTGCCTGCTGCGGGCAGTCCAGCCCAGGGGAGGGGGCCTGGCTCAGGGCCGCCGGCCTGCTGACTCATTTTCCCAACAGCCAGTGTGGTGCCACCTCCCCGCCTCCTCCAAGGAGAGCCCAGGCAAGGGGGGTGACAGGGCTGTCCACCCCCAGGAAGACAGGTGTGTCTGCTGTGCTGGACTCCCTCACCCCCCCCCCCGCCCCCAGCAGAGCCCCAGAGTGAGGCATGTTGAGGTGGCAGAATATGGGTCACCTTTAGCTATGCTGGGGCCCTGGGGGAGCTGGCTGCATGGTCCCGAGGCGCAGCAGCTGGTGATGGTCCTGGGTGTTAGTGACCCTCTGAGCACTGGGCTGGACACTGGTCTTTCCCAAGATGCATATGGGAGCCCCATGAGGTTGGGCAGGCGCTGTGCCTGGGTCAGCAGAAGCCCACCCCCCCCCCGTCCCCATGAGCCTCCTTCCCCAGAACCCGCCATAGGAGCTGCTGTCCCTCATCCCCTGTGCCCAAGGACCTGCTGACACAGCGTGGGTCCCCAGTGTGAGCATGCTGCCTGCTCCATGGGCAGGTACTGGCTTGGTCAGCACCGCGGACAGCGGCCGTCCTCTTCAGGGGCAGGTTCCGGATTTCGGGCGCTTCCCTCCTCCCCCCAGAGGGACTGCTGTGTCCAGCTCTGCGGCCCACGTGCCCTCCTCCACGGGCTTTTCCGGAGCTCGGCTGACCCCCTCCCTTGCCCTGAACTCTCACCTTCCTCCCGGGGTGGGGGGACAGGAGGGTCTTTGGACTGCCAGACGCCGGTAAGAAGGTCCTTCTGGCAAACTCCTGGGCTCACGGCTGCCTGCTCTGAGGCAGGACCACGGCCTGTGGCTTCAGGGGCTCAGGGGCTCCGTGGGCGTGGCCCCTGTGGACGGTGCGGGGACAGGAGGGCATGGGGACGAGGGCCAGGCGCGCTGTGAGGACAGCTGAGTCAGCAATGCAGAGGTGGGGGGCAAGTCTCCACCACATTCAGGGAAGCCTCAGGCCCGAGGACCTCACTCCCCAGGGGCGGGCACCCGCGGTGACGGCAGGGTCTAGATATGTGGTGACTTGAATGAGAAACGGCCGAGGCAGTTATTTCTCCTTGGCTCGTGGCCCTGTGCGCGCTGCTCCGCGGGACTCCGCCGTCGCGGGGCTCTGCAGGCAGGGCCGGCGCCGTTCCAGGTGCCTGCAGAGCCCACGGGACTCACGTGGCCCTGGCCCGCGGCCAGTTGGCAGTGCGGTGGGTGCAGGCCTGGCAGGTCCCACCGCGGGGGCCTGTGTGCGGCGTGCGCATGCGCCTCTCGTGCTCCGGGTTCCTCTGCGCAGGGCCCTCCCCCCGGCACGTGGTGGACATGAGAGAAGGCGGCCAGTGAGTGTCTGCGGAGGCGCAGGCGGATAATGACTAACGTGGCCCTGCGGAGAGGCTTCGAGGTCAGTCTGCCGTCATCAGCTGACTCCCTTCAGGCTCCCCGACAGTGGACGAGACACAGGCCCGCCAGGGAGGGGGCGATGCATGCAGGCAGGGGGTTGGAAGGATTGAGCCATCGTGCGCTCCTGCCTGTCCAGGGGCTCAGGCAGGGGGGCAGCACATGCCTGCCACGTATGGGGACGTCAGAGATGGGACCTGACACAGGCATGTCACCAAAAGGGATCAGACCTCCCTGAAGCAGCCATGTGGGGTGGCCAGCAAAGGGTGCCCGGCTCAGGGTGCCGTGGAGTCAGCCTGGGGGTGCCCTGGACCCAGTGCGTGGAGTCAGCCTGGGCCCCCCCCCCGCCCCGGACCCGGTGTGTGGAGTCAGCCTGGGGAGCGCTGGACCTGAAGGCTATAGGTGGAGGGAGGCAGGACGCTCGGTGAAATGTCCCCAAGCACTTGGAGGAGGCCACCACGTAGGACCCCAGTGCCTGGAGGGAGAGGACTTCAGGGGCAGTCGTTGGCCCCATGAGGAAGGACAGGCTGGACAGGCCCCAAGGGTGCCGAGCTGCCTGTCTGTGGAGTCTGCAGGGCTCGAGGCTGAGAGTGGATAGAGTGACCAGGACTCCCGAGGGTCAGGCTCAGGGCAGTAGGCTGTGACCAGGCCACCCTGAGAGATGGAGAGGCAGGCCTGGGGCCATGTCTGACCAGGGCTTTCTCCAGCCAGGCGCCCTTGGCCCCCGTGGTGGAAATAGCACTGGAGGCTGGAATGCATGGGGGCTCATGGAGAGTCCCACATGCCTGCGTAAGGAGGGCCACCACCAGGCTGTCCCACCACCCTGCCCGCTGCCCATCAGCCCTGATCGCCCCCTGGGCTACAGCGCTGGTGCTTGGAGCACAGAGGGTCCCCCTCACAACACTGTCACCTGCTCCCCGACCCCTACTCAAATCAAAGGGCAGTGCCCGGGCGGTGGGAGTCCAGGTCCTCCTCTGGGGGCTCCCGGGGCTCGGGCTCCAGCAGGGTTTTATTCTGAAGGCCATGACCACAAAGGAAAGGAGGTCAGGGTTGAGCCCCAGGACCCCCAGTCACTGAGCATCTCCTCAGACCTGACCCCCTGCCCTACAAGGCGCCTAGGCCACCTCCGTGCTGGGGCTTCTGCCCAGAGCTCGCAGCCCCGCCTGTCTGCTCCCCATGGCTCTGAGGCTGCCCTGGCCCCTCGCAGCCACCAGGGCAGGCTCCTTCCCCCTTCCAGACCCCTGCAGCAGGCATGGGGGCCGGTCGGAGCCACCAGGGCAGGAGGGCCGGGCACTGCCTGCAGAGAACTGCTGAGCCCACCCCAGAGAGCGCCAGCCCTCCCAGCAGCCCCCTGCCCGCCGCTCTCTGGTCGCCTCTGCGCCCCATGGGCCCTGATAGCTGAGTGAGGGGGCAGGAGTGCTCCTCTGGAGCCCTGTCCCTGGCCCGACAAGGGGTGGGCCCCCCGCTGTCTGGGGACCTGGGGCCTGGGTGCAGGCTCTGCTCTCGGAGCAGCCTGTAGGTCCTCTTACTCTCCTGGCTAGGTTTGGGGCCCTGGGGGGTGGGCTCCCCCATCAAGGCACAGGTGTGTTTGTGCCCAAGTCTGGGGTGCGGTGGGGAGCCAGTGGGCGGGGCAGCCCTGGGGGGCTCGGGGCTCTTCTTGGCCTTTTGCCTGAGCCTTCCTGAGATGCCCCTGGGGCTCCTCGATGCCTGGAGCCAGCCTGCAGTGTGGGCACAGGCGGGCCAGCGCCCTCACGCGCCCGCCGCCTGGGCCTGGGCGGGACCGTGTCCGCTGCTCCGGCGATCATCTGTGACACGGTCTGCTTCTCCCACGTTGGCGTGCGCCCGTGTTTGCTGTAAACACGATAATGTGTCACAATGGGGAGCAGAACTTGAGCAGCTGCAGGGCTGGGGAATTAGGGTGATTGTGGGCTTCCCTGCAGAAGCTGCCCTCCCACCGTCCTGAACCCAGGTAGGAGGGCTCCCCAGGGCACACTCTCCACTCTCTGCCTCTAGGGAAATGACTGGCCTCCTAGGAGCCTAGACACCCCACCCCAGAGGCCTCCAGAGCTGGGTCACTGCCCAGGGTGGCAGGGAAGCCTCACTAAGGAGGGGCACCTCCACGCTGGGTTTTGAGGGGTGTGTAGGAGTCTGTGGGCCTGAAGATTTTCTTGGCAGAGGTAGCAAGTGGAAGAAGATGAAGGCAGGGAGGGAATTGCGAGTGCCAGGTCAGTGCCCAGGGCAGTCCCCCTGCACCTGGCCTTGCCTCCTGGCTGGCCTCACCCAAGCCCGGCGGGAGGCGCCTGGTGGCCCAGCCCACAGGCCCATGAGCCACTGCTGGGGGGCCGGGCCCGGGGCGCGGGGCTTGTCAAGCACACGTTGTTCTCTGGCCCCTTCGGCCCCTGGTCTTTCTGGGCAGCTCTGCGGCAGCTGGTGGCGTGACCACCGAGCTTCCTGGTCTACGAAGCGGGAGCCCGTCCTTTCCCACAGTGCCCGGCACCGGGCTCTCGGCAGGACGGCGGTGGCGGCACCAGCTCCGTCACCTGCTGCGTCTGGAGTCGGCCGGCGTGGCTGTCAGCGCCCCGTCACTCTGACACCCATTTATCCTCCTTTTCTGGAAGCAGGACGAGGTTTCTCCCCACGTGTCTGTGATTCTGCCTTCCAGGGACACGCGTCCGTGTGTCCGGTGTGGGCCCCGCCCACCTGCCCAAGCACATGGTCCTGCTGTGCCATCCGGGCGCGTTGTGTTTTCAGGTCCGCTGGGTACCTGGGGGCGGAGCCAGAGCGAGGGCATCAGTCCCTCCCCCCAGGCCGTGCCCTCCTGTTTCCGGAATGCTCTCCCGGACACAGCGACGACTGTCTGCCCAGTGGGGCTCCGGTGTCTGGACCAGGGGTGTCCCTTCACAGGAGGTGTCTGCCCTGAGCAGTTGGGACTCATAGGAGCCTGTGCCCTTTGGGGTAGCGGCTTCTTCTGCCCATTTCCGGGTCCTCCTGGCCCTGCAGCCTTGTTCTGGGGACTTGGCAGGCAGAAGTCTTGCTTCGAGCTCTGCCTTGAGCCTGCCGTCTGAAAGACAAGACGGGGGGTGGGGCCGGGTCCCTGGGCCTCCAGCCTGGGTTACAGATGGATGACGGCGAGGCACCTGCTGTCTTCCCTGCTGCGTGCTCCCTGCTCTTCCCGGGGACCCGGAGTCCGGGCTCAGGGCCAGAGCAAAGGCAGGCGGCAAGAGGTTCCAGGAGGCTGCAGCCCTTCCTGGGGTGGGAACAGGGGCCGCAGCGCCGAGCCTGGGAGCTCATCTGGCTTTGGCTGAGCACCGGGGCTTTGGCCCTTGGGCCCTGCCCGTGAGGTCCCCTCCCGGAGCTCACCGTGCACAGGAGAGGGTGGCTGTGGGCCCATCCTGACTCCAGGGGAGAAAGAGAAGCTGCACCTGGAAGGTCAGGCACCGCTGCACTCCACGGAAGGACACAGGCCACACGGAGTTACAGATGTGAGGTCTATTCGGGGAACGTGGTTTCCGTTATGTGGCAAGGGACCCATTTCCTGTAAAATTGAAGGGCTCTTGCAAACTGTAAGAATTGCCCCCGAAGCCCCATATGAAAGTGGGGGAAGGGCAAATCTGAGCAGCTGGTGAGCATGAGGACCTCAAGGTCAAGGTTGAACAGCAGCAATGGGCCCTGGGTCAGCCCGGGACACGAGGCAGGCAGGTGGTCCAGGCCCTGGCTTGACCGAGTCCGGGTGCAGCAGTGCAGGCCCCCCTCAGTCCTTGTAGGAGGGCGGCCCAAGCAGAGCACAAGTCCGGGTCGGACTGCAATGCCTAGGTTAATGGTCCCGCCTGCTGGAGGTGGGGGCCATCGTGGTAACCTTCACATGCCCGTCTGAGAATGACAGTCACCTTGGAGAATGTCACGGTTTGGGGGCCCAGGCTCAGGAATGGAGAGGTGGGGGTGTCCTGGCCACAGAGGGGTCTAGCCAGAGGTCAGGAGGGTGACTGGCAGTGGCCCGGGCTACAGCAGGGGTGAAGCTGCTGGTGGCCCTGGTGGCCTGTCCCGACCAGGGGGCTAGGGGGATGGCTGGCTGTGGCCACATAATAAGGGGCAGTGACCAGGACTAGAAGCAGGACCATGAGAGCGAGGTGCATTCTGCCCAGGCCTGGCGGGGCATGGGCATGGCAGGACAGGGTGGGGCTGTTCAGGGAGGGGCCTTGGGCCCATCTTGCTGTCCTGGAGACACCAGTGAGCTGGACCCTATTGTGTGGGGACATCTCCTTCCTGAGGCTGCTGGGTTGGGGCTACAGGGGGTGGAGGCTGATCCCGGGGGAAGGGGTGGCCCTGAACCCAAAAGCACCCTGCTTCCCAGCTGGGTGTGGCTGGGCAGTGGCTGAAGGCCTGGGGTGGGGGCTCTCCAGAGCAGGGGGGAGGGGTCTGGGAGGGCAGAGGGCTGGACCCTGGGAGGGGGGCGTGGTGCGGGCAGAACTGCTGCTCCAGGACAGAGCTGTTCTGGGCAGTGACCCTGGAGCCTGGGAGGGTGGACGGTGCCCATGGGAGAGGGGAGGGGGACAGGACCTGGGCCCTGAGGGAGGGCTTGTGTCGACACTGGGTGGGGTCCCTGTCGGTGGGGCCCTGGATGGGGCCTGAGGGGCTTCTCATACCCCGCAGGCCTTGTGAAGCTGGGGATTCACTGTGTCACATGCCAGAAGGTGGCCATCAAAATTGTCAACCGGGAGAAGCTCAGCGAGTCTGTGCTGATGAAGGTGAGCTTGGGCCGGGGGTCTGGGGGGCCCTGCAGGGGTCTGGGGGTCCCTGGAGGGGCCTGGGGACAGCCTAGAGGGCCCTGCGGGGGGCCTGGGGACAGCCTGGAGGCAGGTCCTTGTGGTGAGAGCCCCATGGGTGGGGCTACAGAGAAGCCCGCCCGGGTGGGTCCCCCTCACTCCTGCTGGAGCCCAGTGGGGGCAGCTCCTGGCTACAGAGCAGGCTCCCTGTGTGGGCGTCCACTGACCACGACCATCACCTTGCACGCTGGCTTCCCTCCTCGGCCCCGTCCGCCCTGTCTCCGGCTTCAGCCACCCTGGGACCCTGGGGCACAGTCAGGGTGCTGTACCAACCTGCTGGAGTAGCTGGCTGGGCCTCGGTTTCCCCAATTAGACCCAGGAGGAGCCCCTCCCTCTAAGGAGGGAGAGAGGAAGTGATGGTTCCCCAGGGACCACAACAGACCCTCCCGCCCCATCCCGAGAGCCCCGTCCTGTGGTGGAACCCGGACCCCCTTTGGGACTGGACAGGCCCCGCATGGATGGATGTGGGAAGCGCTTGTTCAGGCCTCAGGCCCCCCATCTGCCTGCTCACCCGGCACGTGGGCGGCATGCTGGGGGCTCCCCATCACCGTGCTGCCCCCCCGTCCCGGGGACTGTGCCTCCAGACATCTCCCGAAGCAGCATGTGCGGCCAGTGTGCCAGGAGGGCAGGGAGGGGTTGGGAGGGCCCCCCTGAGGAGCCCCAGAGACCGAGGCTGGGGCAGTTCTAAGAGAAGGCAATGGTGGCTTGGTGGGTGGGGGCAGTTCCCGACCACGGACAGATCCCGGGACTCATGTGCTCAGTTCGGGACGCTGAGCTGAAGATGCACAGAAGGTATCCAAACAGAGACAAGAGCTCGGTGGCAGGGGCCCGCCCCCCTGGAGGCCTGGCAGGGCCGGGTGGAGGCGCGGGGGGCGGCCCCCTTGTGTGAGCTCCTGGGAGGGGATGGGCCAGCCCACAGGGGTGGAGACCCCCCTCGCTAGGCCGGCCCTGCTCCAAAGCCTGCACCGTCCTCGGAGCCTGGCCGAGGTGTCGGGTGGGGCACAGCCCACCCAGATCCTTCTGTCTCCCCACCAGCCAGAGGCCCCTGGAGGGCAGGGCCGCGCAGCGTCCGCCTGGCGCCAAGGCCGCGGGGCGGCGGGGCGGCGGGGGGTGCAGGCGGCAGGGGAGGCGCCCGCCCCCAGCTGGACCTCTCTCCCCCTGCAGGTGGAGCGCGAGATCGCCATCCTGAAGCTGATCGAACACCCTCACGTTCTAAAGCTGCATGATGTTTATGAAAACAAAAAATATTTGTAGGTATTGCCGGGTCTGGGGAGCTGGGGAGGGGCCGAGGCGAGGCCGTGGGGCCCCGGGGGGGGCCCGCTCAGGACAGTTCCCACGGTCAGCGCTCCTGGCCAGACCACCGGAGAGCCACCAGCCAGGACCACCCAGGGGGTGGGCTTCCTGGAGGCAGGGGCTGGGAGCTGGGGCCAAGCAGCAGGAACCGCTTGGCTCAGTCTCTGCCAGGGCTCCCAAGGACCCTCCCCATTCCCACCGAGTCCCCCCTCTATTCCCTCACGGGACTGGGACCCCAGGTTGGCCGACGGCTTGATGGCCACACCAGGCCCTGCAGCCGGCCTGTTGACCTGCCCTGCCTGGGCTTCCAACCCCGTGCTGCCGGGGTCAGAGGCGGGCAGGAATCTCCGAATCCCCGGCGCACCTGGCTCAGATTGGAGACTGTCCTCCGCCGCCCCCCCCCAACCCAAGTCGCCTGCTGTGTGCCCTCAGTGAGCTTATCCGGGGTACGGTCACTGGGTCACTTGCAAGGGGGCGTCCAGCCCTGTCACCGCTGCCTGCGTGGCGACAGGAGGGCCCCAGCCGGTACTGCCCTGTCCCTCAGGGAGGGGCTCCAGGGGTACTCTCCTTGGCATTCAGACTGTGTGAGATGCGTGAGGGGCGCTGGCCCAGGGGACCCTCGAGCTCTCAACTCCAAGCCCTGAGCCCAACTTTGGGCCCCTGGGGCAGATCCGGGCACCTTGTGGGCCGGACCGGCTGGCGTTGGGTGGCCATCCACAGCCCGCCCATCCTGTTCCGGGCCGTGGGGGTTGGGGCCAGAGCCGGGCACCGAGGGCTGCCGGGGGGAGCGGAAGGCTCGGGCACGTGGACTGAGGATGGGCACACCCCACCCCCCTGACCAGCCGCTCACTCTGTGGGCCTCAGTTTCCTCATAGCTGTGGCACCCGCACTGTGGCAGCTGGGCGCTCAGTGGCATGAGTGGCCGACTCCAAGTGTTCGAGGGAAGGGTGACTGGAGTCACCCACGTGGGGGTCGGAGACGAGTGGGTATAGATGTAGGGGCGCCATGAGGCAGGTCGTGGTCCCGGGGCCCTGACACTGGTGAGTACGAGGAGCTCAGACCTGCGCGGCCCCCCCATCGGCCCGGCCGAGGGCCCACCTTGCGGTCAGTGCCAGTGGCCTCCTGTGAGCTTGGGGGCGGGCAGCCACTTCCACACATGACACGCAGGGACCCGCCACGCCTCATTTCTGTTGAGATACTTGTGGGGATGGACCTGGGGTGGGGGTCAGGAAGCCAGGGAGGGGCCTGGGACAGCGAGGCCAAGTGGGGGCACGGCCGGGCACAGGCCCAATGACAGAGACATCACAGCCAGCAGGAGGGCCATCAGCTGGCCAGGCTGCATCCCGCTGGGAGCCTGCAGGTGAAGGAGGGGCAGGGACCCCTTCACGCAAGTGCCATGCTTGGGCCTCCCACTCAGGAGCAGGGCAGGACCCCTGGTATGGCCCCTCCTCACCCCTCCTCTCCTCAGGCCCCCTGTACCCCCGCCCCTGCTGAGCCCTCCATTCCTACAATACAAGCTCTTGGTGGGCTGGTTCCCTCCCTCCTGCCCCTCGGCCTGTGCCCTTGGCCTCCTGCAGCAAGTCCTGGGGGGTCCCTGCGGGCATCAGTGTCCCCCACACCAGGAGGCTCAGCTTGGACACCGGGGGGGGGGTCGCTCCCCCTGCAGCCACTGTCACCAGGCCAGAGACTTGCTGCCCCTCCAGCTGTCCCCATCCTGCCCTGCACAGGAGCCCAGAGGGCCCTCTGTCCCTGGACCCCTGCCAACCACCTGCTTTGCAGACCAGGAAACAGGCTAGGGGAGTGCCGGGCTGGAGCCCACTGGCCGTGGGGCGGGTGCTCTGCTCCAGCCCACGGAGCCCTGTCAGAATCCCCCAGCGGCCCCGCCCCCCAGCCCTGGCACCAGTCAGGCCGCCAGGCCACACTGAGCCACTGGGGACAGTTACTATCCTGTGGCGGGGGGGGGGGGGGACACCCTGTTTCCTGTCTTCCAAGAGCCTGTGTGAGGGCCAGCCCTGGGCCCCCCAGGGACTGGCCCGGGAGAGCCCGCAAGGGTCATGGCCCAGCTTGCATGGGGGTCAGTGGCCGCAGCGCCCCTCTTGCCTTGAGGCCCAGCGGACCCTCAGCCAGGGGGCCAGGTATGGCCCCGTTCCCAGGCCCCCCACATCCGAGGGCCCCCTGAGGCTGTGCTGGAGGCAGGCCTGCCAGGAGGCGGGCGGCCAGCGAGTCCCGTCATGCTGAGGGCGCTGGAGGCCAGGACAAGGCAGAGGGCGGTGCCAGGGCAGGCTGGCCACACGGTGTGCAGCCGCCCAACGCCCACCTGTCCCCTTCAGATACCTGGTGCTAGAACACGTGTCTGGTGGAGAGCTCTTCGACTACCTGGTCAAGAAGGGCAGGCTGACCCCCAAAGAGGCGCGCAAGTTCTTCCGGCAGATCATCTCTGCACTAGACTTTTGCCACAGCCACTCCATATGGTGTGTGCCCTGACCCCGCCAGATGCCCCCTCCCGCCGGTCACCCCCTCGTGCCTGCTGGGTCCCCATGCCCCCAGATGCCCCCCGTCCCACCAAGTGTCCCTCATCCCACTAGGTACCCCCCATCCCTCCCCAGGTGACGCCCCCATCCCATCAGGTACCCATCCCCCACCAGGTGCCCCCTCCCCACCCTTGCACTCCCCACCCCATGCCCCTGGGGCAGACAGCACAATCTCTATTGACCCCTTTCAGGAGCATCAGGAAGCTTCTGTCAGGTTTCCACCTAAGGCTCTGGGGGCCCTCAGCCTTTTTAGGACCCCTGAGGCCAGGTCACCCTGGATTGGAGGGTCTCAGGATGCCCTTGGCCCAGAGCACTTATGGTGAGGAGACCCTAGAGAGTAAGGCAGAGCCTGCCCAGGGTGGGTGGGAGCACCTGGTGTGACCTCGGAGGGTCCCCATTTCTCCATCCCAGTCCCCAGGTAGGTGACTTCTGATTGGCTGCCTGTGACATCACCAGGCTGAGCTGCCATTGGCCCCGTGCTGTGTGGGTGGGCTTTCTGGGGGGGCGGGGAGGCAGCTGGGGGGCCAGTCAGCCTCATTCCCGCCTTCCTTCCCAGCCACAGGGATCTGAAGCCAGAAAACCTGCTACTGGATGAGAAGAACAACATCCGGGTGGCGGATTTCGGCATGGCGTCGCTGCAGGTTGGCGACAGCCTGTTGGAGACCAGCTGCGGGTGAGGGGCTGCCGGCCCGCCCTGTGCACGCCGCCCTCCTGGGGAGGGGGGTGGGGGCGGCTCAGGACCTCTGGCTCTGCTCCCGGATTTTGCTCCCAAGTGCTGCGCAGTGAAGGGGCCCCGCCTGGTGACCTGGAAGGCCGGTCCAGTCCCAGTGACAGCCGGCTTGTTCAGGGGCGTCCCTGGCGAGCCATCTCCCTGCTGCATGCGTCCAGCGGCACCCCGGGACCCTTCTGACTTTGCTCCCCTCGTACCAGGATGCCGGGCAGACGGCCTTGAGTGTCTCCCCAAGAAGCACACAGTGGGGATTGGGTTGTGAGGGGGCATCAAAGCCCTTGAGCTTCCTGCTGGGCCCGAGGGCCCCACAGGGGGGCAGCTGTTGCAGGCCGAGCGTGCCTCAGGGTGTCTCCACCGCTGTGGTCCTGGGGGCCCCTTGGAGGTCCAGGCCGGGTGGCACCGTCGGAACAGACCGCAGGGCCTGGACCTTGGACCTGACTGTTGCTTTTGCTTGCAGGTCCCCCCACTACGCCTGCCCCGAGGTGATCCGGGTAAGTAGCCTTCACCTCCCACGCCCCCACCCTAGTCCCTGCCTGTCCAAGCGCCTGCCCTGTGGCAGCTGTGCAGACCCCCGGGCCCTGGCTGGCTCCCTCCCCCACCCCGGGTCCGGGCGAAGCCCTGGGTGCTCACCTGGCCAACCCCCCTCGGCCCGCAGGGGGAGAAGTATGACGGCCGGAAGGCGGACGTGTGGAGCTGCGGCGTGATCCTGTTCGCCCTGCTGGTGGTGAGCCCCCCTGCCCGGGCCCCCGCCCGCCCCGCCCCTCCCGCGGCGCCGCCCCCGCCCACGGTGCCGCCCCCATCCGCCCCCCCTGAGGTGACCCCGCTCCCTGCCGGCAGGGGGCTCTGCCCTTTGACGATGACAACCTGAGGCAGCTGCTGGAGAAGGTGAAGCGGGGCGTTTTCCACATGCCGCACTTCATCCCGCCCGACTGCCAGAGCCTGCTGCGCGGCATGATCGAGGTGGACGCGGCCCGGCGCCTCACGGTGGGTCCCCGGCGTCTCGCCGGCGCCCCCCACCCTGGAGCCTGCAGGATCCCTGCCTGGGGCCACCCTGTTAGGGCCGGGCTCCCATCTCCGGAGCCTCCTCTGAGGGGGAAGGGCCGGCCTGTGCCTGAGTGTGATACGGGGGCCCTGGGTGTGCACGGTGTGCGTGAGCGTGCACGTGTGTGAGGGAGCACAAGGGTAGGAACCGTGCACGCATCCATGTACACGGCTGTGCAGGCGCGTTCTCGGGTGCACGAGCACAGGCACGCACAGGCGTGTGCATAGGTGTGAACACATGGTTCGGGAGTGCGGGCCCCTGTCCCCCGGGCTGTCCAGGGCCTGGTCAGGTGAATAGCTCCTCATCACCACCCCCCGCGGTGGCCGGGGGCTGCACTGCTGAGAGAAGCCCCCCAGCTGCCTGCTCCGGCCTCCCTGGGGCTCAGCGAGTGCCGGGATGGCAGGTCCCCAGAGAAGGGCAGCAGGACTTCCCCGGCGGTCCTCTCCAGGACAGGGGTGGCCCGGTCCAAGGGGCCACGCTCTCCCACCCTCCCCAGCCAAGCTGTCCTGGGTGGAGTGGGGGGGAGAGCAGGGCTGGCCCCCACGCCGCCTGCTCACACCTGCACCCAGCCCCTCCCTGTGCACAGGAGGGCCGCCCTGGCCGCTTCCCTTGCGCTCCTCCTCTGGCCTCGGCCTGGAGCCGCCAGGCCCAGGAGGCCGCTCTGCTTCCCTGCTCACTCCCTCTGCCCCCAGCCCTGCCTGCAGTCCCCATCCCTGCCCACCCTCCCTCTTTCTCTGGGCCAGCATTTTCTCTTCCACTTGGGGTATGCAGGGTCAGGGGTAGTAGGTCAGGGGTGCAGCCCTTCTCCGTGCTCCCCCCACCCTCCACCCACATTGTCCCCCATCCTCCCCCTCCTCCCCCCCCCCCCCCTCCTGTGCTGCTCTCTGCACACTCCTGTGGTCCTCCCTCCCTGTGCTCCCACCCCCTCTGGCCTCCTAACGTGGGCTCCTCCCTCCCTCCTCGTACTAACTCCCTGTTTCTCTTTCCTTGTAGCTAGAGCACATTCAGAAACACATATGGTATATGTAAGTAGCTTTTCCTCCCACATCACCTGCTTTGCCTGTCACCTGTCACCGTGGCCTGGAGGGCCTGCTAGGGAAGGCGGGGGGCGACCCAGCCCAGCGCAGGCCGGCCCTCAGCCTCGGCCGCTCCTGGCTCTCACGGCCCCCGGGCCGGCCTGCGCTGGGCACAGGCAGGACGCAGGAGGTGTGCAGGGGCCGGGTGCAGGGAGAGCGGCAAGACTCAGGCCCCAGGAAGGGGTGGGCCCCGCCCTCCCAGCACCTCAGGGTGGGGGCGGAGAAGCCCCAGGCCGCGGAGGTGGGGGTGAGTGACCCCACGGCCCCTGTCGTCCACAGAGGGGGCAAAAACGAGCCAGAGCCAGAGCAGCCCATCCCCCGCAAGGTGCAGATCCGCTCGCTGCCCAGCCTGGAGGACATCGACCCCGACGTGCTGGACAGCATGCACTCGCTGGGCTGCTTCCGGGACCGCAACAAGCTGTTGCAGGACCTGCTGTCCGAAGAGTGCGTCGGCAGGGGCCCCGCTGCGTCGGGCCGGGGGGCGGGGCACCTCCTGGAGCGGACTTGCTGACCCTTCTCCGTGCCTTTCACCCGCTGCAGGGAAAACCAGGAGAAAATGATTTATTTCCTTCTCCTGGACCGGAAAGAAAGGTACCCGAGCCATGAGGACGAGGACCTGCCCCCCAGAAATGAAATAGGTACAGGGCCCCAGGGTGGCCTGGCCCCATGCTGCCCCCTCCAGGCCCAGCGGGCTGCCTGGCCCTGACCCCTGTCTGCACACAGACCCTCCTCGGAAGCGTGTGGACTCCCCAATGCTGAACCGGCATGGCAAGCGGCGGCCAGAACGCAAGTCCATGGAGGTGCTCAGTGTCACAGACGGCGGCTCCCCGGTGCCCGCGCGGCGGGCCATCGAGATGGCCCAGCATGGCCAGAGGTGCGTGCCTACCAGGAGGCGGAGTGCTGTGTCCTCCTGGTGGCCTGGCCGGCATTGGCACTCCTCATGGGCTGAGCTGGGTGTGGCTCATCTGGGCCAAGGCCACTGGGTGGGGCTGGACCACGCTGTGCCAGGAGCTTGGTGGGGCTGCTTGGGCTGGACTGGGCTGAGCTGGGCTGGGCTGAGCTGGGCTGGGCAGGACTTGGCTGGACTGGACTAGACTTGAGCTGGACTTGGCTGGGCTGGGCTGAGCTGGACTGTGCTGGACTGGACTGGACTGGACTGGGCTGAGCTGGACTGGACTGGATTTGGCTGGACTGGGCTGGACTGAGCTGGGCTGTGCTGGACTGGTTGGACTGGGCTGTGCTGGACTGGATTGAAGTGGACTGAGGTGGGATGAGCTAGACTGGGCTTGGCTAGACTGAGTTGGGATGGACTGAGCTGGGCTACACTGGACTGGGCTGGACTGGGCTGAGCTGGGCTGGATTGGACTGGACTGGACTGGGCTGGACTGGGTTGGACTGGACTGAACTAGGCTGGACTGGAAGGACTGGACTGGACTGAGCTGGGCTGGGCTGGGCTGGATTAGACTGAGCTGGGCTGGACTGGGACTGGGCTGAGCTGGGCTTGGCTGGACGGGACTGGATTGAGCTGGGCTGGACTGGGACTGGGCTGAGCTGGACGGGACTGAACTGAGCTAGGATGAGCTACCTACACTTGGATGGACTGGGCTGAGCTGGACCGAGCTGGGCTGGACTGGGGTGGACTGAGCTGCGTTAGACTGGATTGGGATGGGCTAGGTTGGACTGGATTGAGCTGAGCTGGGCTGAGCTGGGTAGGGCTTTGCTCTGTTGGCCTGTGTTGAACTGGGTTAGTCAGGGGTTGGGCTGGACTGGAGTGGACTGAACTTGGCTACACTGGGGTTAAGCCATGTTCAGAGCCACCTAGGAGGCCTGTCCCCGCTTGATGCTAGCCCCATGTTTGGATCACCCATGGTAGTGTTGGGATCAAGGGCCTGGAATTCTGTGGTGGGGCTGGGGGGCTGGGTGGACGGGCGGTGAACAGGTACGGCTGAACCAGCAGCGCCCCCTGGAGGAAGGAAGGGTGTCCCGGCCTGCGGAGCCTCAGCTGACCCTGGTTGGCTGGGAGAGGCCCTTGCCTTGGCACATCCTCACCCTGACACTGAGCGGGGTCTTTTTGGGGTAAGGCCCGATGTTCCTGCCCAGGCAGGGGCTTTAGCCATAGCTCTGGTCTGTGGAGACCACCAGGGGAGTCCCAGCTCTCTGGGCACCCCTGCTCAGCTGGGGGCTAGGTGCTGCGGCCAGCCAGGCCTCCCAGGAAATTTGCCAGAAACAGGATCACGGTCAGGATTCAAGTGGGCACAGCCCCCTCGGTGGTCCCACGCCTTCCCCAGGGAAATGGGCTGGCTCCGGACAACCACGGCCCAACGCCCATGGGCTCCAGCACCGGGAGGCTGGCAAGGGTGGCAGGGAGAAAGGTCTCTGCTGGCTGAGCTCCTGCCTTGACTGCCTTGAGTCCTGCTTGTTACAGGCACCCCTCTCCCCAACAGGCCCCCAGGGTGAGAGCCCACCTCTCACCAGCTCACCTTTCCCGAGCCTTGCCCCTGGCCTCCCGCTCGACCTGCCCAGGGCAGGCTGAGTGCTGACGTGGGGCACCTCATCCAGCCACCCCACGTACGCCCCTCCTCACCCGTCCAGAACAGGGCCAGGCGTGGGAGGCCACTGAACTGAGTCTCCTGTTCTGCCTTCCAGGCCGGGCCGCCTCGGGGCGGGAGGTGCTGGGACGGGTCAGCTGTGGACCATCCCGGTGGTCACTGGGAAAGCCCCTTCCTCCTGGCACCTCCCGACTTGCCACTGCTGCCCCAGGCTCTGCTGCTTCTTCTGGCTTGGCCACTTGGCACTGGGCCACACGAGGCCACCGGCTGGGGCTGGAGGGACCCTAGGACTGGTGGTGGGTGCTGGGCATCCTCCGAGGCCCAGCCGGGCCACCCTGCCCGGCGGGTCCCCAGGGTGGGGTGCGCTGTGGTCTGGCACCCTCCCACCTGGCCTCCCCTGGCGCCCACGTGCCCGGCCTGCGTGGAGCTGTGCGGCGGTCCGGGCTCCCAGGCCGCCTGCTGGGGCTGCGTCAGTAACTCTGTTTTCTCGCTTTGTTCCTGCTGTAGTAAAGCAATGTTCAGTAAAAGCCTGGATATCGCTGAAGCCCACCCCCAATTCAGCAAAGAAGACAGGTATACACCCTGCCCACCCATCCCCCGCCCCCCAGCCCCGAAGACGACCGTGGGCCTGGTGGCAGGGCTGGGCCCGAGGCGCAGCCCTGGTGAGGGAACCCTCCAGCGAGCTGGGGGCCGGCCTGGGCCAGGTGGGGCCAAGGCTCCAAGGAGGTGCGGGCTGCTGGGGCAAGGCCGATGGCCTGCCTGATCGCGCTCTCCCTGCCCTGGGACCCCCGGAGTGTTTGCAGGCTCTGAGGCCCCTTCCGCGCAGCCCTGGTTAACCTCCCCTCCTGCGTTCTGCACTGGCCCCAGGTCCTGGGGTCACCCTGCTGCCCACAGGGGCCAGACGGAAGTGGCAGCCCCCGGCGGCTGCAGGCCCTCCAGGAGGGGGCAGGAGGCGTGATAGTCTCAGGGGTCTCTGCATGGGGCCTGTTGTTCCTGAGCCCCCCACCCCCGCCCTTGCAGGGCCTGCTGCCTGTGGCAATGGTGGTTGGGCCTCACCCCTGTTACCCTCCCCCTGCCCCCACACCTGCCCGTGTCCCTGCCTGCTCACCGCTGGCCTCTTGCCACCTATCTGTCGCCCGGCCCTGGCTGTTCTGTGCCGGCCCCATCCTTTCTGTCTCGGGCAGGTGTGGACTGGCTCCCAGGGCCGCCTGCTTAGACAGGAGGCTGTGGAGGCAGCCCCCACCCCTGTTCCTTCCTCTGCTTCTTTTCTGGTTTCCTTGTGCCAAGTGATAAGCACATGGCTGGCTCAGGGGCAGGCCGGCCCTGGGCGCTGGCCCTCACTCACGGCGGCTGCCCTGCTGGCCTGCAGCCTCTGGGGCAGGTGCCACTCCTTTCCCAGCATCCGAAAGCTTTGGACCCAGGCCTGGCTCTGGGCACCATCCTGGCCATGGGCAGGCTGGGCTAGGGGGCCGCAAGCAAGGTCAGTGCCACCCCTCGGCTCCGTGGCTGTGTTAGGTAGGGGGGTTGGAGGGTCACTGCCATGGGGTGCTGGGGCCCTGCTCAGAGCAGTGGGCCGAGGTACGGGTGGGCGGGTGGGCAGCCAGGCTGGCTGGTGGGGGCAGGCCTTCACTCATTTCCTTTTCTCTCCTGTGGCTACCTCAGCACCACACCCCCCCTCCATTTCCTTCTTCGAAAGGAGGCAGGTGCCAGTACCCAGGGCTGAGCGGGCATGGTGTGCCCTCCCTTGAGGCCGTGTGGTGTGTTAGAGTGAGGCCTCTCAGGGTGCCGGGTTCCTGCCCGGCCTGGTCTGTGGGCCGAGTGGGGCCAGCGGTGGACTGGGCCCGTGGTCTCTGCCAACTCTTACCCCAGCCTTGCTTTGCCCAGGCCCTCGCGTACCAGGAGGAGAGGGCTGTGGGCTGGTGTGCTGTGGGTGGCTCTGGGCCCGGCCGGTGGGCTGTGGGCATGGAAAGGCTGCGCTGGTGCCCAGCTGGTGGCCCACATGGTAGGACAGGAGGTGCTCAGCAAAGCACAGGTCTCGGGGCCTGTGACAGATCAGCCTGGGGATTCCAGCCGGGCTCAGGGCGCCGGGGCCTGGAGAGTGGACCTGGCACAGGGCTGGATTCAGTTCACTGGGGGCACCCATCTCCCCTGGTCCCTATATCCACTTGAGCTCCCGACAGACCCTTGCTGAGGGCTCCCCTGTGCTGGCCTGGGCGTGGGCCTGGGCCACGGGGCGGCTCTCACCTAGAGGAGAGGGGGAGCCCCAGGGCAGGCAGCCAGCCACTCCACTGGGGCTCTGGCGGGACCCCGACGGGGCTGTGGGCGGGGGTGGCTGGGCGGCGCAGGACAGCCCTGGGTGTGGCCAGGTGTGCGCAGGCCGGGCCTCGAGGCTCTCGCCGGGGCTCCTGTCCTCGCAGAGGCCCGCCTGGGGGACAGAAGTGGAGAGCCGTGGCCATTCCCAGCTGACCCGCCCCGCCCCTGTGTCCGCAGGTCCAGGTCCATCAGCGGCGCCTCCTCGGGCCTCTCCACCAGCCCGCTGAGCAGCCCCCGGGTGAGCCCCCCACCCCCGACCCAGCCCCGAGCGGCCCCGCGTGCATGGGGGGCAGGGGAGGGAAGCAGGCCCCCTTCGCCCACTGCTGGGGCCGCCCGCGGTTGCCGCTGCTCTCGCTAACTGCACGTTTTTGTTTTGTTTTGTTTGTTTTCTCCTGTGTTGTTTACTTTTATGGCACACGCTCCCACCCCCACGCCTGCCTGCCCCCGCTGGTCCTGCCTTGGGGTCCTGCTTGAATGTTGCTTTCTGGTTCTCCTGGTGCTGCGTGTGCATGCGGGGCGGGGCGGGGCGGGCGCATGCGCGGCGGCTCTCCGGGACCCCTCACACTCCGATCCCTGCCCCCCGCGCCTGCCCTGTAGCCTGTTAGAAAGTTTGCCCTGCCTCCCCCGCCCCCCGAGAGCCCCTCCGTGGCCTGCCCCCCGGCCACCTCCGTGGAGCCCGAAACTTGTCGGAGCGCCTCTCGGCCCGGACACACCCTGGCTCCACAGGCCGCCGCGCGGCCCAACCCCAAGACCCAGACCTTGCCAAGCAAGGCCAAGCTGAGCGACAAGCCGCTGCAGGGCACCAAGTCCAACCCGCTCCCGGCTGGCACCCTGGCCCGACCCCCTGCCCCGGGGGGCCTAGGCCCCCAGCCGGCCCTGCCCCTGGGCCCGCCGAGTGTGCCGGCCCCTGCCAGGGTCCCGACCGTTGGGACCGAACCGAACACCAAATCTGTCCCCACCATACAGGTGACCCCTCACCCCTCTCCGAGGGGCAGCCCCCTCCCCACCCCTAAGGGGACGCCCGTGCACACGCCCAAGGAGAGCCCAGCAGGCACGCCCACTCCCACGCCACCGTCCAGCCCTGGCGTCGGGGGGGTGCCCTGGAGGACGCGGCTGAACTCCATCAAGAACAGCTTCCTGGGGTCACCCCGCTTTCATCGCCGGAAACTGCAGGGTAAGCGGAGGGAGGGGGACCAGAGGGGCAGGCAGGGGAGCAGGGGCTGCCCCCTCCCCACTTTTCTGGTTCACCCGACCGAAAGCACCAGGCAGTGGCCTGTGCCCTCTAGGCCAGCAAGGGCCCCCAGGCAGCAGCCCTAGTGCCTGCTTACTCCCGAGCCTGCCCACGGGCATGTCAAGGGCCTAGCGGGCATGGTCAGGCAGGCTACCTGAGCCCAGGAAGGAGAGCCAGCCGATGAGTGGGTGTGGGCAGTGTGGGCACTGGCCCACGGGGCAGGGGCAGTGGTGGCCAGCCGGCTCCTGGGCGCTGGGTACCGGAGGCCAGCTGGCACTGCCTGGCTGTCGGAGCCTGCAGCCCAGCTGGTGGGTGGGCATGGGGGGCAGGGAAGGCAGGGCCCGATTACAGAACTGTGGGACAGCCCCGTGGCCCTAGACTCTGGTGGTGGCCGGGAGCGTGTGGGGTGGCTGCCGAGACCCTGCCGCGGCCCAGGGGACCCCTGGTGAGGGAAGGGCAGAGGGTCACCATGCCTTCTCCCTCTGTCTTTCCCATGTGCACAGTTCCAACCCCCGAGGAGATGTCCAACCTGACCCCGGAGTCGTCCCCAGAGTAAGTGACCACTGCCCAACGTTGACTGTGAGCCACTGGCCTCCCTCCTGGTAGCCAGACACCGAGTGTGCGGGGAGGCTGGTGTGGACCCTCACACATGGCAGGCTGGGGGCCCGCGAGGACTTTGGGGTAAAGCCCCCCAGCCCCTCCAGGTCCTTGTCCCTTCTCCCTGGGACACCTGCTCTCACAGCGCTGCCTCCTGCACTGTGAACGCCAGGTCCGGGAGCGGGTCTGGGGCGGGGAGCCTGGCCGGAGATGCGGGAGGGCATGGCTGTGCCTTACACACAGGCTGAAAGCCCCCAGCTCCACTCGGGGAGGCGTGCGGGCCCGGAGCCTGAGCCCTGGTGGCCAGACGTGTTCACGCTTCCCTGGGTGCAGTCTCAGCCCTGGACACGCTGGGCACAGGGGCCTGTGAAGGACTGGCCTGTGGTGCTTGCGGTAGGCGGCCTCCATGGAGGGGAGCGCTGGGCAGAGCTGACCGCAGCTCCCCAAAGGCAGAGTCAAGCTCAGAATGCTCCAGAAATTTGGGGGCTCATCAGCACAGAGGGTTTTCAAGGTGAAAAAATGGCGCTGGCCGAGGAGGAGGAGGAACGGCCACAGAACAGCCTGGTGGGAATCGTGGGGGGGGTGGCATCATTCAAGGCCGGGGCCAGCTGGAGCCCTCAGCTAACCGTCGCCAATAAGGAGGAACAGGCCCCGGGGAGGGCGACAGGCAAGCAGAGCCACCCCACAGCTGGCCTGAACTGCGGCAGAGACCCTGGAGAGGCCGTGTCCCCACTCTCAGCCCTCGTGGTGGCCTTGGTCCTGCAGCGCTGGCAGGATGGCACGAACAGGAAACGAGGTGCGGATGCGGGACAGCGCCGGCGAGGGGAGCCGGAAGCCACCGTGGCCTGCTGCGGGCAACCTGTTCGAAGGCTGTGGTCTCGTCGGCTGAGCAGAAGGGGCCGCCACGGGGCACGCGGTGCCCGCAGGCAAGGCTGACACCCAGGCCGCGGTGTGTGTGGCTGGTGGGCCCCACGTGCTGGGGGAGGGACTCCTCTCCCTGCTGGTGCCCCTCAGCTGACACTTCCTGCTGTTATCACAGCACTCAAAGATAGCCCTGTGACAGAACTGTTGTGCCTGTGGACAAGCTAGATCCCGCAGCACCTGATGCTGTGAGGCCTTCCCGTTCTTGAGTCCGTCGGGGGCCTCGTCCCCTCCTGGAGGTCCCTACGAGTCCCAGCAGGTGCACAGCCGCCCAGGAGGCTCAGTGCAGTTAACCCGCCGGCAGTGTGAGTCAGGGTCCCCCCACCTGGCGGGACATGAGCACACCAGTGAGTACGTGTGGGGGTAGTGTTTTTAGGAACTGGCTCCCGTGATCACAGGGGCCAGCAGGCCTCAGGCCGCAGGTTCAGCAGGTGGAAATAATCAGGTCTGCTGATAGTACGGCCCTGAGTGTGAAATGTGCAGGCAGGGACCGTGCTGCCATGTCAAGACTGCATGTCAAGGCCTTCTCTCTTGAAGCCTTCACCTGCTTGGATAAGGCCCACCACATCCTTGAGTGGTCTGCTTTACTTGGAGACGCCTGGCTTCCATGTCTCAAAAGCAGCACCTGACAGCTGACCGGACGGCCGAGCTGACTGGTGAGGCCTCTCTGGCTCTCTCAGGCACGGGCCTATTTGTGCCCACCTGCTGGGCTCCCAGAATACAAGCAAGTCACATGGTCAGCGTTACTCTTCTATCCTCTCTGTCAAAGAAGCAGAAACAGAAACCCCCCTGTGGGTTCCGGACGGACTCCCGAGTACCTCCTGGGCTGCAGGCCCCAGGGGCGGGTGCTGGGGCGGGAGCCTGCGCGCCAGGGCCAGGGACGCAGAGCGGAGAGCTGTCGGGAGGCAGGATGTGGGGAAGGGTGCGCACCGTTGGGTCGGGATCCCTGAGCCGGGAAGAGGCCGCTCAGGCCGGCAGCCGGGGAGACGGGCTCCGTGGGCAGGCCTCGGGGCCAGGGGGCCGAAGAGCCAGCTTGGAAACAGGCAGGAGAACCAGCGGCCGCCGCCTCTGGGGCAGCGTGTCCACCGGGCCCTGCCCGAGCCTCGCTGGCTCCAGGTCTGAATGGGGGCGTTTGGTGGCTTGACGGGCGGAGCTCGGGGCCCGTGTCACTCACGCGGTGAGAGCGAGACGGGGGCCTAGCAAACCGCTCCAAAGTTTAGCAGCTTAGCAGCTTCACCAATGTGAGTTCCTCCCTCCGGCTCCGTGGTCCAAGCGGCACCGGGCCCCCTGCCTCGGGCGGGTGGTGAGCTGTGTCCTCTGGGGGTCCCTGCCATGTGGTTGTGGGCGGGGCCCTGGGCCTCCCCATCATGTCAGCTGGCTCCGTCACAGTGCCGTGGGGACCTGCTAGCAAGCAGGAGTCACAGCCTGTGTAACGTGTTCTTGGAGGTGACGTCGGTCACTCTTGGGGCTCCCACGGGAGGGGCCAGCGCAGGTGTGTGAATCCAGGGGGCGGGACGGTGGGGCCAGCTGAGGGTCTCCCACACTGGCGTGCACTGAGCGCCCGGTGGCCCCAGAGGCAGGACAGAAGACAGAGGACAGTAGGGAAGACCTGGGTGGCAGTGAGGTGCGGGGCTGATTGTGGGGGAACGCTGGGTTGGAAACAGCCTTTCTGTTCCACGGAGTGACCGGCCTGGGCAGCAGGGATGTGGGTGGCCAGGTGGCCCCCGGTCCCTGAGGACGGAGGGTGGCCCTGGGGAGCCAAGGCGGCCCTGTCAGGTGGGCCCATCCTGGGCCCCCATTCTCCACGCAGTGTCTCTCCTGTCCATTTGTCCACGTGGGTGCACGAGTGGGTGCAGAGCCAGCCCCGATCCCCTGCCCTAGCCCCTTGCGCCCCACCTGCTCCCCGTGCAGCCCCAGGGCAGGGCAGGGGGCACCTTCCTCAGGGATGGTGCAGAGCAAATTTCCCCAAAAACTGATGGCCGAAACAAGAGAAAGGCTGGGGGAAAGGGTGGCCTCTACCTTCCTCTGTGGTGGGTTCTTCTGGGCACTGCCCAGACCCAGGCAGGCAGGGGAGGGGGGCAGGGTGGGGGGAGTCAGTGCCAGTGTCGGGGATGGCGATGGGGCAGCAGGGCAGTGAGCCGGCCTTGACCTGGAGGGGAGCGTGGGCGCATCCCCAGAGGCCCGGCCAACAGTGTGCAGCCCCTGATGTAAGCAGCCCCTGCCCCTGCCTCCCCTACCCCAGGCTCGCCAAGAAGTCCTGGTTCGGGAACTTCATCAACCTGGAGAAGGAGGAGCAGATCTTCGTGGTCATCAAGGACAAGCCCCTGAGCTCTATCAAAGCCGACATCGTCCACGCCTTCCTGTCGGTGAGCCTCCCTCCACCTGCGGACGCACGTGTCACAGAGCCACTGGCCTCCGGCTGCCCTGGCCGGGGGCAGGCGGCGGGCTCTCATTCAGAACAGGCCTGGCTGTGCAAACCGGTGTGTTAGGGGCAGGACGCAGGTGTGCACAGGACCAGTCGTGCTGGGCCCAGAGTGGGGCTGGGCCACGAGGGCTGGGGACGGGGGGGGGGGGCGAGCCCTGGGGGGTGACGCCTCACTGAGACTGGCAACCCCGTAGCAGCTCCCAGGGGAGGAGCCATGGGGCCTGGACACAGAGGGACCTGCCGCCGGTTCTGGTGGGCATACCGGAGGCCTCAGGAGCTGTCCCGGAGGCCTGTCCCTGTGTGCTCTCTGCCTCCCCCAGCCCCACCCTCGTGTCTCTGACGGAGGCCTGGTGGCTCCCTGAGGGTGGCTGTGCTCAGGCCCTGG
Source organism: Mungos mungo (assembly GCA_004023785.1). NCBI lineage: Eukaryota > Metazoa > Chordata > Mammalia > Carnivora > Herpestidae > Mungos > Mungos mungo. The sequence goes on along the minus strand of PISW01006731.1, from coordinate 37,076 downwards.
GTGCCTTCCCTTTGTCTTTGCAAGACCTTGGAGCACATGGAGCAGAAAGCCCTGAAGGTTTTCTTCCAGGGTCCTGTCAGGGGGCCCCACCCAGTGCTGGGTCCCCCAGGATCATGGCGCCCCTGTAGCCAAGCTGGGCCACCCCAACCAGGGTGGGCAGGACCCCCCAGTGCGGTTCCCTCCGTTCAGTGCCCCTGCCATCCTGGCTGCAGCCAAAGTTCCCTTAGGGCCAGGGGACAGCTTGGAGCTCCGACCAGAAGTCTCTGGGGGCCAGGAGAGGCCTGCAGCAGCCCGGGGCGGGGGGGGGTGACCCGCCTGCCTTCCTCCTCAGCGCCCCCCGTCTGCGTCTCCCTCCCCTGCTCCCTCAAGCCCTCCGAGTGCCCTTCCCACTCGTGATGGGGATTTGGCCGACGCCCTGTTCAACAGAGCCCTGTCCTAGGGGTGACCCCCCTCCAAGGCAAGACCACCTCTGGGTTTGTCTTCAGGGGTGTGTCCCCTTGCTGCCCCTGACCCAGGTGCACAGGGGCCGCGTGGCCTCAGCCTCGGGAGGCACCTTCTCAAAGCACCGGCTGCCACCGCCCTCCTGCTCCTGCCTCCCTGCTCCCCCCACCCTCTCCTCCTTCTCCACTCAGCTCTGTGGCCCAGCCCGCACGGAGGCTCTCGCCCGGGTCACAGGGTGGCATGGAGGACCGGCTCGTGCACCGCACTCACACTGCCCTGCTGCCCCTCAGATCCCCAGCCTCAGCCACAGCGTCATCTCCCAGACAAGCTTCCGGGCTGAGTACAAGGCGACAGGGGGCCCGGCGGTGTTCCAGAAGCCGGTCAAGTTCCAGGTGGACATCACCTACACCGAGGGAGGGGCGGCGCAGAAGGAGAACGGCATCTATTCCGTCACGTTCACACTCCTGTCAGGTGAGCTGCTGGCCTGGTGCCCAGGCTCCGGGCTGTCCCTAGGCCTGGGCCTGACCCCCTTTCTCCCCCAGGCCCGAGCCGCCGCTTCAAGAGGGTCGTGGAGACCATCCAGACCCAGCTACTGAGCACGCATGACCAGCCCTCCGCCCAGCATTTGTCAGGTGAGGCGGGGGCTCAGCTCGGGCTGCCCTGCGGGCCGGTAAGCAGGGGTGCGGCCCCTCCGACGTGCCCACCTGCCTGCCCCCCAGGGGGCAGGGCCCCCCCCCCGGCGCATGGGCCGGCCCGTCTCTGCACACCCAGGGAGGTAGGGCCCAGCACACCACACTGAAAGGCGCCTCTTGTCCACTGTAGAACCCCCCCCACCAGCGCCAGGACTGAGCTGGGGTGCTGGGCTTAAGGGCCAGAAGGTGGCCACCAGCTACGAGAGTAGCCTCTGACGCTGGCAGGTAAGGTGTCCGGCCCCGCCGCAGGGCAGGGGGGGCTGCGGGCAGACCCTCTGGCGGGAGCCAGACCGGCCCAGAGAAAGGCACCCTGTGCCCGCTCACACATCCGGCGGCTAGCTCCCCGCCCTGGACAAGTCGTATAGGCCCAGCACCCAGGCTGAGCAGCCGGATGTGGGCAGCCTGGCCCCAGGCCGGTGAGAGCAGGTTCCGGAGAGCGGTGGCCAAGGTCCAGCCCAGGAGCCTGCCGCCCTCGGGGCTCCCCCAGCCATACCCTGCGGGGGTTGTGGGCCTAGTGTCCACACTGGCTGACATGCGGTGGCGCTGCCTGCCGCCTGGCTTCCCCGTGACAGGCCTGTGATCTTCTGGCCTTGAGCAGGATGGCGGGGGGGGGGTGGGGCCTGAGTGCCCAAAGGAAGAGCTCCCCCCCAGCTGGGACTATGGGGGGCTTACACAGGGAACAGGGGCTGCCCAGGCCTGGAGGCGCTGGGGGTCTGAGAGCCCACGGGTCCACGCCGATGGGGTGCAGGCTTTGTGCCCGCTGCGGGGGTGGGTGAGCCCATGTAGGGCTGCGTGGGCATGTGCACACTGCCGTCCGTTAGCGAGGGTGCACAGGTCCTGTGGAGTCCGGGTTTAGGGTCAGAGGTGCACAGCGACCAGCAGTAGGCCCTGGCTCCCTGAGCACCCCCTCAGGAGGTCCCTGTCCCAGCCTGGCGGGGTCCCAGAGGCCAGCCCAGCCCCACCCATCCACCCTGCCCCTGCCATCCTCATTCCATTGTATGTGTTTCACCCTTTTCACCCCCAACGTGTGCCTCTTCACCCCACTGGCAGGTCAGGGCTGGGGTGCCCCAGCAGGCTAGTCCTAAGCCCATGGAGTGGGCCCTGAGAGCCTGGCTGGCACTGGAGGCAGGGGGCAAGGGGGCCAATGTCAGTTGCCTCTGGTTCCCTGAGCCTTCAAGGCCTTCACATCAGAGCAGAGCAGAACTAACAGAGTGAAACTGAGGCTAGGGAAGGACCGAGCTTGTCCAGGGAGGTGAGCAAAGGCCTGGTGTGCTGCCCAGAGGTACCCAGGCCCACTCCTGGCTGGGTCATTCTGCCCATCAGCAAGGGTCCCTCATGCCAAGTCCCAGGCACAGCAGTGAGCAAGGTGGACACAGCCCTTCCTCTGGGCTCCACCCCCCAGTCCTGCCCCCATCCCAAAGCAGGGGCCCTGTTAGTCCTGACCCCGCTTAGCCCTGTGCCCAAAGCCATGTCCCTGAAAACTCTTGGGTACCCCTCTGGGTTCCAAGTCCATCTCCCTTGACCTCCTTCAGGGGGCCTGGGACCTGGGGAGCCTAATCCAGGAAGGACCCCAGCCCATTCCCTGGCCCCATCCCCAGGCCTTCTGTACTCTGGCCTTTCCCAGCACCCTCCCTCCCAGTCTGGATGCTCTTGCCTGTCAAGCTCAATCCTAAAGCTGCTGTGAGCAGGGGGCAGAGGGGGGGGGACCCTTGGCTACTAGGGCAAGAGACCCGGTGGTCACTCCAGGGACTCCAGAGAAAGGAGGCCAGAAGGTCATACCCCACCCCTCACCCAGCACAGGCCCGTGAGAGCCCTGAGGACCCCACACTCCAGGCCCCTGCGGCACCAACATTCCCAGGCCCAGAAGGGAACAGGGTGCCAGCACGAGGCGAGTGGCAGATGGGAGCCATGCAGCTGCCCGAGCTGCAGAGTGGCAGGGTGAGGACACACAGATGGCCGGAGCAGGCCACAACCAGGGCCCTGAGCTCCTCGGTTCCAGAGCACGTGTCTTGGCCCCAGGGCAGGACGGAGGAGCCAGAGAGCCAGGCAGGTCAGGACACCCAAGGGGCAGGGCAACATCCTGCCCTCAGGCTCTGGTGGCATCAGGACCCTCCTCTGACCAGGATACTGCCCCCTACTCACTGCCTGCAGTCTGAGCCTGCCACATCCCAGGCTCCACCCCCCAGTCCCACCCTACTCCGGCAGGACCCAGCCCTACCTGCCCCACCCCGCTGCTGTGGGCTCCACCCCTCCTAGCCTCCTAGCCACATGCCCCCTCTCCAGTGTGCCACCCCCAGCAAACCACTCTCTGCCCCCCGGCCCCCTACCATGGCCCTGCCCCCAGTCTGGGCTCTGCCCCTCCCCGAGGGCCCGGCCAGAGGCTGAGGGCCCTGCCTGGCCTGGGGTCCGAGTGGGAAGACGTTTTCACACATCTCCCTCCCTCCTTTCTCCATTCTGTGCTCCAGACACCACTAACTGTATGGAAATGATGACGGGGAGGCTTTCCAAATGTGGTAAGAACCCCTCATGCTGACCTGGGATCCCCCAGCCGTCACCCCCACCTGCAGCCTGCTCCTGGCTGGGTGCTACCCTGGCCACCCTTAGCGCCATCCCGGGGTCCCTGTATACATGTGGAACCCAGACACGCACACTCGGGCCCACCAAGCCCCCCACCTCTGCCAGGAGCAGCCTCAGTCACCCACCCCCTAGGGCAGCCACTGGCCCGGCCCTAGGGTCCAGGCAGGCCAGGAAGGGAACCCAAGACTCAGATCAGTAAAGGGTCCCCACACCCCAAGGCCAGCAAAGGTCCCTTCTGTGGGCTCTGGCCTGGGGTCTGGCTGGACTCCAGATCTTGGGCAGGAGGCTGGTGTAAAAGCTTTCTGTCCCCTGAAGGGGTGGGGTGGGGGAGGGTGCTGTGCACACAGTCCCCTGCCCCCTGCTCGGGGCTGGGGAGGCAGGTTTAAGAGGTAGAGAGGAGGCGCCTGGCCATGAGAACAAGGGCCCCTGCTGGGGGCGGTCAAACCCTTTCTGCCCTCTTCCTCTGGCCCTCAGGACACTGCCTCTGGGACCAGGGCCCCCACTCTGGCTGCCTGCCCCCAGCCCTCCCACACCCAAGCTCTCCATGCCTGTCCACCCATCCGTCCATCTGTGTGTCTGCTGCTGACCTCTGTGTCCATGCGGTGCTGCCCGGGCTGGCCAGGGGCTGGGCTCCAAGCCTCCCGGGAGGAGTGTGGCGGGCACACTGGCCCCAGCCTCCCCAGCCCAGAGAAGGCTCCCTGGTCCCATGCAAGGGGCCAGCAGGGGGCCCCGGGGTCCTGCTCAGCACTGGGGCTTGTGGCAGGGGTGGTCCTTCTGCCTCAGTCTCCAGAGTGGGGCTGGCCAGGGGGCCAGGCCATGGGGCGGAGGAGGGGGACTCGCTGCGGAGGTGGAGGGGACCAGGACCTCAGGGCCAGGCCTGGTGAGGGAGGAGGGGTCTCTCCACCTGCCTGCCCCCCTCGCTTGCTGCCCACCCGTCCCCGCCTGCCACGCCCGGCTCAGACCTCATCTCGTTGGGTTTTCTTTCTCTCGTGGAGACCCCTTCGTTCATTTGTTTGTTTGTTCTCTTTCTCTCTCCTTACCCCCTTCCTCTTTCTCTTTTTTTTTTCTTTTTCTTTTTTCTCTTTTGTCTTCTGTTCTGTGTACCCAGGCAGCCCATTGAGTAACTTCTTTGACGTAATTAAACAACTTTTTTCAGACGAGAAGAACGGGCAGGCGGCCCAGGCCCCCAGCACGCCCGCCAAGCGGAGTGCCCACGGCCCACTCGGTGACTCCGCGGCCGCTGGCCCCGGCCCTGGAGGGGACGCCGAGTACCCAACGGGCAAGGACACGGCCAAGACGGGGCCGCCCGCCGCCCGCCGCGAGCAGCCTTAGACACATAGCCCCCTCCCCCAGCACGGCCCTGACAGTGGCCCCCAAGGCCGCCCCGCTGCCCGCCCGCCCGCCGCCCGCCCGCGTGGACCCGGGGCCGCGCCCGTCCGCCTGGCTAGACTGTTGCGGAGCCGGGGAGGAAAGGAAAGGGGGCACCGGGGGCCAGCGCCTGCGGCGGGGCCCGCCCGTGCTCGCTCTTTCTCTCACTGTCTCTCTCTCTGCCTGTCTCTGACAACGCCACTGTTTCCGCTCTGATACCAGGAATTATCCCGAAAAGTTAACATGTCACCTCCACGAGGCCGTCCTCTGTGCTCCGCGCCGGACACCAGCTGACCGAAGGCAGCTGCCGCGGACCTGCCCTCTCTCGTCTCCTGCTGCTGCCGCCGCCCGCGGCGAGGCCCCGCCCACCCGCGCGCCGCCCCGCCCACCCGCGGCGAGGCCCCGCCCGCCCCGCCCGCCCCGCCCGCCCGCGCGGCGGCTCCGCGCCGGCCCGGGCTCCGGGCTCCCGGCTCCGGACTCGCGGCGACCGCCCCGGCAGGGCCGCGGCGGGCGGGGCGGCCGAGTCAGCCGGCCAGCCTGCACGCGGCCTCCCCCGGCACGGCCCCTGCCTGCAGCCGCCCGCCCCGCCGCTCGCTCGCGTCCACCCGCTCCCCCGCTCGCCTGGGGCTGCTGCGTGCTCTCGCGCTTGGCGACCCTGCCTGGCCCGGGTGGACCCAGACCCTGCAGGCACCGGAGCCGCCTGCCTGCTCCAGGGCTGGCCGAGATCAGTATTATTTATTTGCTGTTTTAACTTATTGAGTTTCTTTTACTTCTCTGTTCAGGGAAGGGGCAGCAGCAGCATCCTCCTGCCGTCTGTGTGTCTTGGGCAGGGTGGGGTCTGGGACCGAGGAGGTGCCCTAAGGATGGAGCCGTCGGAGCGCCGGGGGGGCGGCGGGGGCAGGCCGGTGGATGCACCGCCGGCAAGCTACTGTAAACTTTAAAGAATTCCTGCAAGATATTTTTATAAACTTTTTTTTCTTGGTTGTTTTTGGAAAAGGGTGTGGGGGTGGGGGGAGCCGCTGGGGCAGGGCTGGGTTTTGTGTTCAGGTCTTTGCTCTTGGTTCTTTCTATATACATAACATATATATATTTAAAGAACGGCGCGGTTCGCTCTGTCCCATGTTCTGTCCGGTTACTGTGTAGAAGCAACTCCTGTCCCACGGGGAGGTGGGACCAGGCAGGGCGCTGTCTCCCAGCAGGATGGCCCCGCCCAGGGCCCCTCCGTCAGGCCCAGGCTGGGGACCTTCTTGGTCTTGTCTGAGAGTGGGGGTAGGAGGAATGCCCTGGGCAGGCTCCCACACACAGGACAGCAGAGGCACCGCAGGGTTTTTTACTAAAACGAAAAAAAGTAAAAAAAAAAAAAAAAAAAAAAAAAGTTGGCGGCGTCCTCCGCAGTGTGTGTTCTCTGTACACAGCAAGGTCATGGGGTGTGGCCGCCTCACTCCGTCCCTGTCCCCAGCTTCTGCTTGTTTCTGTTGGTGGGCCGGGTCCCTCCGGGCTGGCAGAGGCCCCGTGGTGCTGAGTGCCCGGGCGCCCGGCTGCCGTCGGGAGGCACCAGGCAGCGGCAGGCCAGGATGGCAGGTTTTGATTGCATGCCTTCGCTGTAACGAGTCCACTTTGCTTTTGGTGTCTCTTCCGCGCCCCGCCCCCCGCCCATCGTGGATAGCTTCTCCTGCTTCTGTTACACTGACCCCCACCACAGGCTGGGAGCTCAGTACATAAGAAACAATTACACACTCTAACAGCGTAAGCCTCGCGGTGCGAGCGGGAGGGGCTTCTCCAGAGACAGAAGACACCGAAAGCAATACCTCTTGTTAGCCTTCCTCTTTTGTACTCGGGACACACGCAGACTTCACGGAAACGAACAAGCCCCACCCAGTGTATCCCCTGTCAAATAACTGTGAGCAACCTTAGTTCTGGAACAATAAATTCCTTCCGTAAAAATACCCGACGCCAGTCTCCATCCAGACGGGGGTGGGGCAGGGGTGTGGGACAACCGGGTCCAGCTCTTGTCCTCAACATGCACTCCTCTGGGCTCTGCCGGGTGTGGATGCCCCAGGGGAAGAGGACAGCCTCCTGTGCCGAGCTGGGGACTGCCCCCAGAAGCTGGCCCAACTGAGCAGGGATCACGTGCTGGGCTGGGGGCACAAGGAGGCACCGCCTGAGGCTGACATGGAGCACTGCCCTGCCCAGTCGCTGCAGTTCTGCTGCCACCCCCTGACCCCATGGGGTCACCCTGGCATCCGGAGGATGAACCTTCTTTCTGCTCCTCTCTTGCTAAGAGGCAGATGGAGCGCCATGACCCAGCCCGGGAAGTGATGGGCGAAGGCTGGCCGGGAAAACCTGGGCTGGCCTCTTCCACAGAGAGGGACGGCCCTAGCCATGCCCACCACGCCTGCCAGCCACACGGGCACCATGACCACACACTGGCCAGCCACCCCCTCTGCCACTGCAGCATGAAGGAGGGGTCCAGACCCCACCAGCTCCAGAGCTGCCCAGCACCAGGCCACACAGGAGTGCTTGGGCGTCTGCCACACAGCCCTGAGGACGGGTGACGAGCGGTCCTGGACAAGCGGTCAGAACAGAGACCATGACGCCTGCGGAGCCCTTCCACACAGGCCCCCTCTCCCCAGTGACGATCAGCCACAACGTGGCCACGTGGCTTGGCAGGGCCTGACTGCATCCAGCTGTCTCTCCAGAGCAGGGCCCCGCCGCCCTGGCACTGCAGAACATCAGCATCGCTCTGGCCTCCCTCTGCTAGATGCCTGTAGCCCTCCTTCCCCCCCCCACCCCCCCCAGCCGTGCGGCCCCTGGTGGGCGGGGTCAGCCCCTCAGCCCCCGCTCCTGAGCCCTGTGCCATCTTGCTGGAGCAGAACGCTGCTGGGGCGCTGGGCGCCTCTACTGAACGGTGGCCTCCAGCTCTGCTCGAGGCCCAGGACGTGCAAAGAATCTGGTGACCCGGAGCTGGGCAGGGTCTTCCTGTGCCAGCCCTACAACAGCACCGTGCCTTTGAGGGGGGTGGGCGCCCTGAAGGTACCCCGAGGGGGAGGGGACAGGCTCCATCGCAGTCACTGAACTGCACGGTGGCCCGCGAGCTGCAGCTCAGACTCAGGTTGAAGGAGGGGCTTCGGCTGCTCCAGTTCCGCTGGGCATGACCACAGAGCCCCTGGGGTCCCTGACCGGTGGTCCCGCATCTGCTTTACTGAACGCGCAGCTGATGCACAGCCCTCACCCTCCTCCCCTTGCAGGCCACGTGATGGGAATCCTGAGGTCACAGCACACCAACACTCACCTGCCGCCTGCCCGCAGCACCCCTTCGGCGGGAAGGCCCCGCCCTGCACCCCCACTTCTGACGCCAAGCTCTCTCTCGGTTGTAAGAGGCAGAAACCAGGGCAAGCAAAGCTGAAGACTATTAGTATTGATATTTACTAATAGAAAGTATATGTAAAATACAAGCCAATCCCTGGAACTTACTATGGAACAGACACTATCCTGAGCACTTTACGCTGAGCGTTAAGCCAGACAGTCCTCACGTATTTCCGTTAAGGTACAAATTGAAATGGGGACTGACGCTGAAAAGGAGACAGTGGTGGACCTAGCACCCAGTAAGAGGGCAGCCTCTCGGGACTAACTCGCAGTTCTCGGCCACGGGCACACTGTGGGTGCCAGCCATTGCTGGCCTGTGGCACCAGCGAACAGATCGACGGCTGTGCATGCACCAAAGTCCTGGTGGGAGGTGCGCGGGGAGAGACAAAGTGACACATGCCTCTCTCCAGGGCCTCTGAGTGCCAGCAGGTGGCGGGGGCAGGGTGGAGGCCTGAGGGGGGAGTGCTCTGCTCTGCTCTGCTCTACTGAGAGCCGGCCGCAGACTGTGCGTGCCGTTGGCTGATAGCAGAGGCAGAGGGTCCCGCAGGCTCCTGAGCTGTGAGATGCAGCACTTGCTGGTGTCATGAGGCCTCGGAGCTTCAAGAGGTGGGTGCACCCTCGAAGTCCCACGGACCAGCTCCAGGGAGGGGGGCTGCAGCACCCCTGCTCACCCATCTCCCGCGCCAGGGAGCTCACCACCAGCAGGGGCCGGGCCCTCGCCAGCGGCTCTGCCTCCCCCCTCCCTGCAGCTCAGTGCCTGCTCCTCTCCGCCCTCACCCCAGGCCACCAGGGGTTGAATCACCAAGTCCGGCCCCCACCCAATGGCTTCTCCTCCCCCTCCACGCTTCCCCTTCCTGGATCCACCCCACTCTCCACCGTCAACTCGAATTCTGGTGTCATTCATCAAGGGGCGGAGGTCAGCAGGGAGCAGAGGAGAAGGCCGGTGACAAAGAGAAAGAACCAGCGGCGAGCATCAGGACGGTGATGCCGCCTGGAGGGGAAAGGACGCTGGGAGGGACGGAGGCAAGGGAGGGGGCGCCCCTGACCCAGGCAGCGCGTCAGCCTGGGGCCCCGCTGCGACGGCCGTCTATGCTGCCGTCTGCTGAGCTCATCCCAGGTGTCCGGCCCTGGGCCGAGTGCCTATAGAGGCCATCTCCTTGTGCCCTCGAAACGGCCCTCGGAGAGCCCCACGGCCCACCTTCAGGAGCTGCTGGTGTCGCACCTGCTGGAACACGTGAGCACGAACTCACGCCACCACTGATGGTTCTCTCAAGCTCCGCAGGTCAAGAACGGGGTCTCGCTGGGCTAAGATCACGGCCTTCACCCGTGCTGGCTCCTTGTGGAGCCTCTGCAGGAGAAGCCGTTTCCTGGCCCTTCCGGCTTCCGGGGGCGCCTGCCTCCCTGGCACAGCACCCTCCTCCGCCCTCAAGGCCGGGGCAGCAGGCCCGGTCCTCGTCCACCTTCGGCTCTGGTTCCCCTGCTTCTGCCCCTCCTCTAGCTGTAAGGAACCCTGTGACTACACTGGGCCCAGACAGTCCCCGCATCTCCCGTGAGGCTGGGCAGCGACTTCACTGCGGCTGCAACTTGAACCCCTCTGCTCTGCAGGCAACAGGCTCACAAATCCCGGGGACCGGCGTGTGGACGTTTGGAGGAGACCTCATTCCGCCCCCTGCAGACTGCCCTCGAGCACACCCATGGCACATGGAAAATATACTCACCCCAAATGAGGCCCCCCACATGCTCAACAGTATCAAGTCAAGCCCAAAATGTCACCTGTCACCTCAGTCAGGTGTGGGTGAGACTTGTAGGATCCGTCCTAGAGCAAAACCCCTTTCCACATGCCACCTTGGACACTGGAAATGCTACCTGCTTCCAAAATATAACGGTAGGACAGGCACAGGATACCCCCATGCCCAAAGGGAGACATCACTGGGCCCAGCCAGGCAAACTCCACGAGGTGCCATCAGGGCCTGGGCATAGCTGTGGCTCAAGGCTCTCCCCTGGGGGGGGGCCCTGACCCCTGCTTCCTGTGCGCCCTTCCATCCAGGCTGGCAGGTTTCTGACGTGTGGGAGTCTCAAGGACGGCATGGGTCTCCTGCGTACGCCATGGGGATTCACTCCACCAGACAGGAGGTGCCTCGAGATCCTTCCAAGAAAATCTTTTCTTCTGTTTTGGCTTTTACTGAGAGGAAGGAGGGAGGCGTCTGTCAGTCACGCAGGACTGAACGCTCTGACCTTGCTCATCTTGCCAAGGTTATTAACCAAAGGCTGTCCAGCGACACCCTCCACTTGTCCTCTAGAGCAGGTTTTCTCTGACCGTGAACCTCCAGTTCTTTGGCTCAGCTGAGAAGTTCCCAAATCGCCAGTGTCACGTCCCTTTTGCTCATGAGCTCCGCCTTCCGTCCGGCTCTCCCACGCCGCCATGAGCCGCAGGGACAGGCCGCACCGCAGCACTCGGCTCCCAAATCTTCTCGGCTAACCATCCCCCCGTGGGCTGCTCCCAGGTCCTGCTTTCCTAGAGCTGAGGGGCAGAACTCGGCGGAGCTCCGCATATCCGGCCTCTGTCCCTGCTGCTCCAGGCCCTCGCCAGGGCTCCTCTGTGGCAGCCCTCGTCTGTTCCCAAGTCTTCGGTGGCAGACACCACAACGTCCGTACTTCCTTCTACCCATTATCTTGCTTCAGAAAACCGAGGCTTTTTCTCCTGTGCCCCTCAAAATTCTTCCAGCCTCTGCCGCTGCCTCACCCCAAGGCCACTTCTATGTATTTGCTACAGCAGCATCCTACCCCGGGACTCAAATCTACGTTTATTTTTTGTTCCCGTTGTGGCCGCTTACCACACACCCAGCGGCTTATGTCACAGCTTCGGAAGCCGGAAGTCCAGGACGGTCCCCACTGGCGACGATCCCGTGTCAGCAGGGCTGCTTTGTTCTGAGGCTCAGTGGGGAGGATCTTCTTCCAGATCCCCGAGGTGCTGCACTCCAACTCGGGGCCCTTTCTCTCCCCTTCATCGAGCCTGTCCCTCCTCTGCTGATATGGAGCCCCGTGCGGTTTTGTGCCTGCCAGGACGGAGCTAACGATGGGGTATGGGAGGGCAAGCGGGCGGCTTGTCAGGGCACAGCGGAGACCCCACTCCGAGCGTGCCTGCCGAAGCTGAGTCCTCAGACCCGGGAGTGCCGCGTGCAGCCACCGGCCGAGGAGCCGATGCGGAGGCGAGAAGACTTCCCCGAGGTCCACGTGGGCCGGGACACTCAGCGAAGAGCCAGCGAAGAGCCAGGCAGCTGGAGGGGAGCACAGGGCACTGCCCTCACCGCAGGAGGCGTGCAGACTGCTCCTCATCCTGGCGGCCTGTCCCCTCCTGGGGAGACTTTCTGAGGCCCTGGGGCCGGTGCGGTGCCCACAGCCCCTGTGTGCCCAGGGATTCCACAGTTCCTTCCCGAGTCACGGCAACACCGACCACGTGTGTTCTGGACACCTTTCTACAGACACTGACGTGCGTGTACACTCACACACAGAGCCCACGACTCCCACCGTGTCTGGGGGCGTGTTGGGGGCTGAGCGGGGCAGCAATCCACAGCCAGGGAAGGCTGTCCCCAGGGCACCCTCTTCTCTCTCCTCCATCCGCACAGGACCTAGACCGGTCCGTGGGTTCAGTTTAGGTACCCCCTCTCCCCCATCTGCTCCCCAAGCCCTGCCTTGCCCCTGTACTCACCCCGCTTCTGAGCTCTCCCCAGTGCTCACCCCTCGGACCACACTGCCCAGGCCAGCTCTGGCCCTTGCAGCAGAGGCTGCGGAGTCAGGCTGACCGGGAAGCCCTCCAACCCACTCCAGAGTAGGGGAGTGCACAGCACAAGAGACCAGATCAAGTGCCCCCTGGAGACTCGAGAGACGAGGCAGGACCCTCACACCCCCAGCTTCCCGAGGTCCGGCGGGCCGGCAGTGGACACAGGTGAGCAGGGGAGCCTGTGGTCAGCCCTGGCAGGAAGGGCCCAGCCCGGGGCGGGCAGAGAGCACGTTGGGCAGGGGCAGGAGGCCACCGTCAGTCTCGCTCTGGCCCTGGCACCCTCAGCAAGGGTCACTGAGACGCTGAGGACACACACAGGCACTGACCTGAGAGAATTCTTTTTATTACAACCGAACAGGTGAGCCAAGCAGGGACACCCAGCCTTCCGCCAACAGCCGCTTCTCCACATGGGCCGCCCACCCAGGCACCTCAGTCCCGGGCCCAGCTGGTCCAGGGGCCCTTGTGGGCAGCAGGGGCAGGACGGGGGGGGGGATGTGGCCACAGGGTCAGGGCCCCTGTGGGGCACCCCTGACCACCCCCACCCTACCCCACCTGCTCTGAGCCGCCAATAGCCAAGATCCAAGCAAGGCCAGGAGAGGGAGGTCTGAGGGGGGATGGGGAGGAATCTCTAGAATAGCTCCACCCTGAAAACAAACCACAGTGAGCCAGAGTCCCTCTTGGGGAGGAGCCCCAGCTCTCACTGGTGTATTTTCTCTTGAAACAGCAGAGCCCGCAGGGGGAGGCGGGGGCGGGGGCCACACGGAAGACCAAGGAAAGGAAAGCCCTGCGGGAGGAGAAAACTCAGACCGGCAGTCCCAGAAACATCGTTGAGCGAGCAAATGAAACCCGAAGGTCCTTCTTGACAAGCGGCACCCATCCATCCAGCAGGACGGCCCCGGCGGGAGCCAGTCTGCGCGCGGCCTGCCAGCGTCCGGGGAGCCCACACTCGGCGCGCCCGGGGCCGGGTGGGGGGGCAGCGTCAACCTCTCAGACCTCCCGCCGAGCGTGCCCGGGGCGTGTGCGCGCACACGCAGGCACACGAACCACCGTCTCTGCACACGTGCACGCCTGTCCAGCCGGGGGCTCACCTCTCCTTCACGTGGTTCTGCGCCCCTGCGCCCCCGCCGCTGGCCCCGTCCCCGCCGCCCCCGCCGCGGCACAGCACCTCCGTGAGGTCGTCCATGACGGCGGTCTCTCTGGGGTCGAGCAGGCTGAACTCCCTGGCAAAGAGGACGAAGTGGGCGTAGAGGGTGTTCAAGTGCCCGTGCAGCCCGAGCGCCAGCGTCTCCTTGAAGTGGGACCAGTAGATGTGCGCCAGCACGTGGAACAGGTACCTGCAGATCCTCTTCACCAGGGACTCGAAGGAGCTGGGGAACTCTCTGCCTGCGGGGGGCGGCGGCGTCACCCACGCGCCGCTCTGGCCACCACGCCCCTCCGAGCTCCCCCTGCCAGGAGGGGGCCGGGCGGGCTCCAGGCACTTTCTGCAGGAGCCGCCCGGAGGGCCCCCGACCTGCCCCCCTCCCCGCTCCGAGCATCCCACTGGCAGGTGCTCGAGTGACCCGCCACCCCGGCCCTGACTCCCGAGCGGCCTGCCCGCTGACCCGGCAGGTGCTTGCTGCTCAGTGCCGGCTGCCTCTGCGTCAAGCGGCCCGCCACAGGCCACCCTAAGCCTGGACCCGGCCCTGGGGTTACGTGTGCTTCCATGATGGATGCTGCTGGGCTCTCTGTGTGGCCCGGGCCACCCTGCTAGCCAAGCGCCAGCCTCTGGCAGCTCTGTGTTGGCCTGGAGCCCCGGCCTGTATCAGCCCAGGTTGGGACATGGCCTGGTGGCCGGCGAGCCTTGAGTAAGGAGGACTGCCCCAGCCCCAGCCATGGGAGGCAGACGGGGTGGCAGAAGCCACAGGTCCCAGAGCCCGGGGTGGCAGTGGGGGGTCTCCACCCAGGCTGAGCTGACCCCTGCCAGGGGGCGCCTGCCTGGCTTTACAGCCCAGGTCATAAAGCTGCCCGCCTCCCCGGGTCTGCCTCCTGTCCCCACAGTCACGCCCGCCTAGCAGGGAGAGGCGCCCGGCAGCAGGGGAGGGACGTACCGTACTTCGTGGGGAACACGTCCTCGTCAGTCACCAGCTTCTGCACGGAGCTCATGACAAAGTCAACGTACTGCGGAGCGGTGCACTTGACCTTCTTCCCCCGCTCATCATACCAGTAGTACTGTCTGTGGAGACGGAGAAGGCCAGTCACGGTGCCACCCCCGGCCACAGCCTCCATGCTAATGGACAGGCCCTGGGAGGAGGCCAGCCCTCAACAGGGAAGGGGACTTGGCCCCGACTGCCACTTGCACTAGAGCCGCCCACTTGGAGCTGGAAGGTCTGGGGTGTGACCAGGGTGTAAGGTGGCACTGCAGAGGCAGGCCTGCCCCTGGGCACTGCCAGGCACCCCCAGGGAGGCCAGGCCGTGTGCGCACCAGGTGCCATGTGCACCACAAGGCCCAAGAATGGAAACAGGGAGGGGAGCTGCTCACGACGAAGCCCTAAGAAGCTGGCAAGACTCCCTGCTTTCCCCCAGGAAGGAAAATTCGAGCAAGGCCCTCCTGTCGGTTAGCACGCCTGCCCTGGCACCCTCCCCACCACAAGGTGGCTCTGCCTGACCCCTCTCCTGCCTGCCCAGGCATCAGCACAGGTGCATCAGAGCACCTGAGGACACCCACCCAAAGCCCTTTTCTGTGTCACTCTGGACAGCCTGTGGGGTCCCCGTGCCAGGAAGTGGAGCCCAGCCTCTGGGGGCCAGGCTGCGGCCCAGGTCTGCAGTGAGATCCAGAGGACAAGGCCCAGCACCCGGGTAGCATCACAGACACCTGCTCCACCGACTCCCCCGCCCCAGGTGCTGGCATCAGCAAACGCAGCTCAACCCAGAAACTGGGAAACGGGTCTCCACAACATGTGGCCCTGAGACCCTGGCTCCCGAGGGACACGGAGGACTAGCGCGCCTGGAAGCGAGGAAGAGGACACGCTCCGTTTCCGACATGCCTCTTGTTTTTTTTTTTTTCATTTTAAATCGTCATGCAGTAAGATGACCTGTGTGGCAGGTGGCCCCATGCTCTTCACCCACGCGGACGCCTGGGTGCCTCCCACAGCTGGGCACGGCTCATGCCACCCTCCTGCCCTGGTCCTCCCCACCCCACCTCTGGTCAGTCACCCGCACACCGGCGACATCTCCGGGAAAACACCACATGCGTCCTCAGCCAGGAGGTGACCCAGCCACGTCTGTGCCCGCCAGCGGCCCCTTCCTTCTTACGCTGAGGCGTGCTCCTGCGCAGAAGCGCAGTGGGTCCCCGGGCGCTCGCCGGCTCAGGTTCCTGGGGGAGCACAAGCTCTCAGTGGTCTAAGGCGAACACTCAGGACCGGGGCCGCCGGGCCAGGTGAGGGGAGAGCATCTCCTCTGAAGAAGCCACCGAATCACTCAAGGGCTGGCTTCCGTGCGCCCCTGTGGCTCCGCCACCCCCTTCTCACCAGCTCTGACCCCCAGCAGGCGCCGTGGCAGTGACATCTGAACCCCCATCCGACCTGCTGCTTGAGGGGCTCATCTGCTCTCCTGTGTCCTCTGCGGGCCTGTGCGTCCAGGCCAAGGCCCACCGGGACCAGGCTGTTTTCTCGCGGAGGAGCTGTGGGGCTTCCTGACCTATTCCAGGCGCGGGCCCCTGCCTGGGGACACAGTTAGCCTGTGGCTCGTCTCTTTTTCCTTGTGATGGTGTCCCTCTCTGACAAGAGTTCTCCATGCTGACTCTGCCCAATGCACTGACTCTGCGTCACAAATGACCGCGCCTGGGGTCAGGGCCATGAGCTCTCCCCTCACCTAATGGCGGGTCTTGGAGGTCTCCCCATTTTCTTTCAAAACTTACACGGTTTTACAGCTTGGAATCTGTCTGGCGTTAATTTTGGGATGAAGTGGGGGGTCTGGGGCAAGAGTCACCCCCCCCCCCCACACCGATGACTGGTCTTTCCACAGCACTGGTTAAAAAGACTATCCTTTCTGCATCTTTGTCAAAAATCAAAGGGCCACATCTGTGAGGGTCTGTGTTTGGACTCAGCTGTCCCCTTGGTCCGCGCGCCTCCGGTCCCAGCTGATGGGGTCCTTCCGGCTTTACTGCTCTTTTCCCAGCACTGTTGTCGGGGCGCCAGCGAGAGCTCCTCCGGCCCACGGGCGCGGCGTGCCTGCCACCATGCGAGCCTCCGACCGCGCATGCTCAGACCCTGCACTTGGCAGCGTGCGCCCCCGTGCGCCCTGAAGCACCGTGTGTCCCCGGAGCCGTCAGAAACGGCGCGGTTCCCAGGAGCGGGGCTCCGCCCGGGTACAGCGTAGGGCTTTCCACACGACCGTGCTGTGTACACATGGCAGGGACACTTCCGTTTCTTGTTTTCCAGTTTGGATGCCTTTTACTGCTGCTTTCTTGCCTCACTGACTTGCCCATCCTGAGTGAATTTTGGCATTTTGTTGTTACCAAGAATGGGTCTGTTTAAACTATCATATTTACCTACATGAGGGTTTTTTGGGACGTTTCTTTAATATCTGCTTAGTTTATAGCGATACCCACCCCCCCATTCCTTCTGGTGATAATCTGCACCTTTTCTCTTTGTCAATCTTGCTAAAGGTTTGTCAATTTTATTGCTCTTTTTAAGAAACTGGCTTCTGGTTTCATCAATTTTCCTGTTTTCAGAAATTACTTTCAGCATTTTCTACTCTATTGCTTCCCGTCTTCTGCTTAGTAGGGGTTTATTTTGCTCTTCTTTTTCGAGTTTCTTAATATGGAAGCGAGAGCACTGACTTGAGAACCTTGTCCCAGAATTAGCACGTGTCCCACAAATGTCCCTCTGGACGGCCGCAGCTGTGTCCCATCAACTCCCAGTGTTTTCATTTGTGTTCCGTTTAAAACCTTTCTAATCCTGCGTCTGCCTCTCCGACCCTGGGTTATTTAGAGCCACGTTAACTCCCCAGCGTCAGAGGTCTCCTGCCACCTTTCTGTCACTCCTTCTGTCTAACCCCAGAACGTCAGATGGCCGACTCGGCAGGCTTCTGATTCTTTCAAGTTAGTGAGGACTGTTTGGTGAGCCGGGATGTGGTCTATTTTGGGCACTATTCCACGTGCACCTGGGAAGAACGTGTCCCTTGCTGCCGAGGGTGACATGCTGCCAGTCCAGCCAGTGAGTCCTGCAGCCTCGCGGACTCGGGGTCTCCCGGCGCTGGAATCCCCTCTGATTTTCGTCTGTCTTTCTCACTTCTGTCCTTCACGGAAACGCTGCTGCCGGGGGTGCGCGCACTCAGGATCGGTGCTCCCTGACGGGCTGGCTCCTCTGTAAACGCGCAGTCGTCCCCTTCGCACCTCGGTACTTACTCTGCTCTGAGCTCTGCTATGCGTGGGAGTCACAGAGCCACTCCAGCTGTCTTCTGTTAGCGTCTTGTTGACGCATCTCCTCTGTGCTTTTAGCTGTAATCTACTGACGTCACTGCAAGTAAAGGGAGTTTCTTGGGAACACTGTCCAGTTGGCTCAGTTTAAAAATCCAGTCTTATACAGCGGAGCCCCCTCATCTGTGGGTCCGCCCTCCCTGGGGTCAGTCCTTCCCGGTGAGCGCTCCTTCTCCCCACACAGCGGCAGAAGACGGAGAAACGACCCGAGGCCACGGCAGGACGCCCGCGCCGGCCCCGCGCCTCCTCTCCTCACGCGCCGCGTCTTCATCCCGCAGCATCACAAAAACGTGGGTGCGGCGCAACAAGCCCCCCGGAGAACGAGCCCGTTCACGTAACTGTCCCAACGGTCCTGTCTCATTATCGGTCATCGTTACCCCCGTGCCTCGTTCGTAAGTCACGTTCTGTCACAGGCAGGCGCGCGCAGGGGTCAGCGTGGTCGTGAGCAGCTTGGTGCTCAGCGTGTCTGCACCGCGGGTGTTTGTGGGGCGTCTGCGCTCAAGTCTGCCTTCTTCTGTTTACTACTTATTCTCTTTGCTTCTCACCCTTATTTTGTCTTTCCTGCTTCCTTCTGGGTCACGTTTTAGTATTTCCTTTCAATTTACCTACTACAAATCTGGCTACGTCACCTACACAATTTTAGAGAGGTTGCTCACAGGAGTATAAAATACATGCTCAGTCATGCTTTCCACGCTGTGCTGAGCGCAGCCCCCCTTCGGGCTGCTCCGTCTGGCCTGTCACACAGGTGTGGCTTCAGGAGCTCAAGAGGGACGGTCCCCAGCCCTGTCCCCAGTGCTCTGGGACCCCTTGGAAGCCCCTGCGGAGCCCACTGGCTGGCGGTGGGTGCGTCAGCTTTCCTCCATCGGAGGAGGGTCTGGGCTTCACCTGAGCTCCTGAAGGACAGGTTTGCTGGAAGGATTCTGGGGCGACTGCCTTTTCCTCACTTTAAAACCGTGGTGGAGTTTCTTCGTGGCCCAAGGCTTCTGGCAAGAGCCGCAGTCCCCTCAGGCGCTGGGGGCTGGCTCTGCCCTGTGAAGGCCTTCTCTTCCAGGCAGTTTCGTGGTGACACGTCTGCCTGTGGATTCGTCGGTCCGTCCTACTTGGACTTCACTCAGCTTCTTAGATGTGCAGGTTTGTGTCAGCCACGCCTGGCAAGCCCCCAGCCATCATCTCCTCAAATACATTCTCCGGATGGCCCTTTCTCCTCACCTTTCCCTTCCCTCCCACGTCAATGTCCTCCTGCCTCCAGCTCACAGGCCCCACCCTCCCTGGGGCACCCCTGCCTGGCCCCCACTGGTGCCTCTCTGTGGGTGACAGAGTGGGGAGCCGGTGCTCGTCTTCATGTGCTCCCTCATGACCCAGGCCTGAGCTGTGACCCGCTGGGGCCCCAGGAGCCGGGTCTGTGCCCAGGAGCCCGGCCAGCAGCTCTGTCGGCAGGAGGGGCTCAGGGCAGCACATGAAGCGTGTGCTGGCATCAGCGCCCGACCTGCAGCCCCGCCAATAAGGAGGCGTGAGAAAGGAGCTCCCCTGCCCCGTCCTCAGTCGCAACTGCCCCAGGCTGAGCCCTGACCTCTTGCCAAGGCCACCTTCCATCCCTTCTGCCACCAGGGGGCCAGCCTGTGCCTTGCAGTGACTCTCCTGCCCACACCGGGTCAGAGCTGCTGCAAACCCAGCGGGCTGTGCTCTGCTGAGGACACGAACGTGCACAAGCTTCCAGAAGAGAGGGAGCGGCACCCAGGACCGCTGGAAGCTCACTGAGAAGGCGACTCATCAGTGAAGAGGGCACCCAGTGCCTTCCTCCAGCCAGTCCCTCACTGTCCCCTCCTTCACTCCCTCCACACAGAGCAGGAGCTCGCAGGAAAAGACATCCTTTGGGGGCTGAGGGGCCACTGCTTGAGCATCTGACTCTTGATCTCAGCTCAGGTCATGATCTCACGGATCCAGCCCCCCATCAGGCTCTACACTGAGCGTGCAGCTTAAGATTCT
Source organism: Mungos mungo (assembly GCA_004023785.1). Lineage (NCBI taxonomy): Eukaryota > Metazoa > Chordata > Mammalia > Carnivora > Herpestidae > Mungos > Mungos mungo. The sequence goes on along the minus strand of PISW01006731.1, from coordinate 17,407 downwards.
TTCTCTCTCAAAAAAAAGCCATCCTTCACCTGGATACCTAAGGAAAGCAGCTTCATGACACTCTGCTGTCTTAGGGGACCAAGCCGGGCATGTTCCCTGGACGCCCCCTCAGCCCCGCTGCTCAGTGCTTCCCCTGGCTGGGCTCTGCTTCTGGTGTCCCTGCCCCACAGGGACAGGAGGTGCAGCCCTGGCCAGGACACTGCTGAGGAGGGCCCTGCGCCATCGGGAGACCCTGCCCGGGCGCAGCGAGCGGGCCCAGGGTCTGAGCTGCAGCCAGGCACTGACTCACGTGTTGCACACGGCCATGGTCTGGCAGGCCTCTCCCGTGCAGAACTCGGAGATGGTGCTGTACTGCAGGTTGACGTGGTGGAAAAACGTGGTGGCTGCAAGAGAAGAGAGGGCGCAGGTGTGAAAACCACTGCTGCGGCCACGAGGGACAGCACTTCTTTCCCTGGGCCCTGGGGCATCCAGCACCTACCACAGACCAGAGACACACGTCCCAGCGCGGAGCAACGGCCCTGGAAGCCGGCCGCCAGCCACTGCCGTGTGGGCCTGGGAATCTGCCTGGGCGGCACCAAGCTGGGCAGAGAGCCATGGGCCACTGAGACCAGGTCCCCTCCGCAGGGGTGGGGCAGGCACACCTTCTGTGAGCCGTGAGCGCCAGGCCTGCCCAGCATGCGGAGGTGAGATCCAGCCTCCAGCCCCGCGGGCCCTGGCCTTCCCGTGACCTCGGCACCGTGGGTCTCGCAGCCACGCTCCCACCCCGCAGACCCCCCCACCCCCGGCACAGCCAGGACACGCACTGTTGCTGGCCAGCCACTCGTTGAGGTCGATCTCCCGGGGCAGCACCACCAGCTCCTTGAACCCGACGTCAGTGATCCTGGACTTGGTGTACTCGGGCTCCAGGTACATCTTCTTCTCCTCCGCGGCAGGCTTCTTCCCGTTGGGCTTGGCTTTAGACTTCCTGCCAGAGAGAAGGGAGCAGGGGTCACTGCACGGCAGGTGCTGGCACGGACGCCACGAGCTGGGCCAGAGATGCAAGCGGGACACAGGTGGCTGTGGGCCCACTGAAGGGGTGCGGGGGCCACGCTCTCAGGTTCCACCCGCCACGCCGGACACTGTAGCCATCTTGGCCCACGGGGCCACCAGATGGGGCCCAGGGAGGAGCATCGTCCCTGGCCTGGGCCCCGATCCTTTTGTGCAGACGGTCCAGCGGCCCACCCTTACAGAGCACTAACTGCATGCCGACACAAAGCAGGTGCCCCGCATGACCTGGGGCTCCGTCCCCGGCGCACGCGTGGCCCCGGTCTCCGTCCCCGGTGCACGCGCGCCCTGGTCTCTGTCCCTGGCGCACGACACAGGCTCTAGGCAGGGGGAGATCTGCTGCAACTACCACTTTGCACCAAACGGGTTTTTTTGGTTTTGTTTTGAAAAACAGTTCATTTCCGTAACAATATGCTGTCATACAGAACAGAATGAACTCGTTATAGCTATTTTTATAGGACTAAACACATTTCTTTTAAAATGTCTTCGTTTTCATTCAAATCTAGTGAGCATCAGTAGCTGAACCCCATGAACCAAAAGGTGCTGGGGGGGGGGAGCGCCTCCTTGGTGGGGGAGCCCTTAGCCTCAGAACCAGCCTCTCACCCGCTGCCTGAGGCCGGAGCCAGGGTCATGGCGCATGCGAACTGGGTACACAAACAAGATGGGACGTCCCCAACAGGGACATGTGACCAATACAGTGGCCCAGAGCCCACGGCTGGGAACATGGTCCAGGCTGGGTTTGTCAGAAGTCACGGAATTGGTCACACTGGAGCCCACGCTGGGCAAACATGCCTCCGAGCAGAGGACCCTGGGGAGGGCCACCTGCAGACACGGCCCTTCCTGGCAGCGACGGCCCAACGTGGAGCGGGCAGGGGGCCTCCTGCCGTCGAGCAGTCAGCTCTGAGGAACGCTGCAATCCTCCGGGACCTATAGGAACTCCCCAACCTTCCAAGGTTTTGAATTGGGTTCTTGGGAGAAAGTTTGAGAAACTAAAGGAAAATGCTTAATAACATGAATGAGTCTCTTGACTCTTAATGGAACTGAATTGCTTAATGGCAATTCAGTGACTTGTAGAAGACAGAGTGCAAATCAATGCTATCATGAAGTCTTATTGACCAGAAAAGACCAAAGAGGGATCATCCCGGTCTCAGGAGTAGCCATAGGCCTGCGGGCCAGAACCTCAGGGGAAGCAAGCCCCCCGGCCCCGCGCCCCCGCGCCCCCGCGCCCTGCTCTGCCGGGGATGAGGGGCCGGAGTCAGCACTGCTTCCCCCGGGCAAGCCAGCAGGCAGTACTGCCACGAGCCCACTGCACCAAGGGCCACCCTCCTCTACCTGGCCCCCTGCAAACTTTGGGGGGCTGTGGTCGCAGTGCTGGCTGGGCTGGGCCGCAGGGCTGGGGGGCTGCCTCAGGGCACCTGAGGACCTGGACTTGGGGCCCAGTACACGTGCACAGGCCCCACCCACTCACACCCTCAAGGTCTGCGGCGCCTGCAGGAGAGGCAAACCGGCTCACTGTCCAGCTGCCTAAATGAAAATGCGCGACAGGCCTCGGCAGGGCCACAGCCTCGCCGTGGCAGAGCTGCACTGCCGTCCTGACGACTTGGGGTGCCAGTTCCCTGTGCGTCCCTCCCCCTGCCAGCCCTGGTAGGAGTAGGGGCAAAAGGTCTCTGCAGCTCCCTGACCCTGTCCTTCTCTCCTTGTTTTGAAAAGTTGCTGGTGGTTTATTTAAGAGAAACAGGAAGGAAGTATGTTCCCCGAATGCCAGGGAGATGTTTTCCCTCAGCTTCTCAGCAAATCTTCTCCTTAAAAGGCAAAGTGTCTTCAGCCTCCTGGTGCACCACTGGGAGTGGCCAATGCCACACAGGGCCACAACGTCCTGGGGACAGGGTGGGACAGACTCCTGACTGGGGCTCCCAGCCCTGCCTAGATAGGCCAAGGCCAGAGCACCGGCGTGGAGGCCTCTCTCTCCCACACACACACTTGGCAGTGAGCACTCGAGGGTCCCCTGGGCAGGGTGGAGTGGGTTGTTCACTGGGGACAAGTGTGGACAGCAGCCTCACAGGGCCCTGTGGTCCCCTGGCGGGGAGAGCAAGGCTCCCACCCTTCCCCAGAGCCTGCTGAGGATGGCCGGGTCCTGGGTGGGGGCAGGGGCCCCAGGAGCTCTGCTGCTGCACTCAGATGCCCCCCAGGTCAGGGCGGGGGGTGAGGGGGGTAGGCCATTTCATTCCCTGCCCCCTGCCCTTCTCCTGACCCTGGTCTCTGCTACTGAGTCACATGCCACCCTGTCAGAAAGCCTTATGTGGCCTGGAAGATCTGCACCCAGAGCCCCAGGCACGTGGGCCCAGCCCACAGGAGGCACTTGGATGCGTACTGCTCTGCTCCGGCTGCCCCACCCCCACCCCCATGGACAAGTGCCCACCTGATGACAGATTCTCCACTCTGCGTCTAGGCCCCACTGACCCCAACCCCTCACCTGTTCTCTATGTGCACACCTGCCTGTGCCTCACGCTGACTCACACCCGGCTATGACCATAGATGCTGGGCCTTGACCCCCGGGCCTAGAGGGTCCCATGATCACATGTGTAGGGCTGGGCTGGGCTGTTAAGCCAGTTGCCTGAGCACCTCCCTGCCCTGCCATTTAGGAGTCACATCACCAAGTGACTCGAGGGCTGCATGCACATCAGAACCAGCCACACAAGGAGCGGCAGCAGGAACCAGTGTGGCACAAAGAGCCATTGGGGTCACGCACAGGCCGGGTCACGCACAGGCCCGCTCACGGACGCTGCCTTAGGAAGGGCGTGGTGTCCCCGTGCTGGCGAGTCCATCTCCAGGGGAGCCTGGGAGCCCTTTCAGGCCGAGTCTCAGAGGGCCAGGCAGGCAGCCCCGGGAGGACATGGGCTGTGACCTGCGTGGTCAGAGGGCCTCGGCCTCCTGGCCCTTCTCACCTGCTGCTGTCTGTTCCTGCTGTTCCGCAGCAAACAGGCAGACTTGCGGCAGCTCCCCCCACCCGCCCTGGTTTCCCTGTCCTCACCATCCAGAGCTGGCCTGGGACCCCTGGACTTCGGTGCACTTTGGAACAACCCTTCCTCCAGGCCAGGAGGCCCACGCTTCCGTGGACCCTGGTCAGGGCCCTCTTCCTCTCAGTCCCACGAGCAGGCAGTAGATGACGGGCTCTGACCCCAAAGTGGTGGCAGGAAGACACACACAAGCCTGTCTGGGGCTCATCTGGGGACCCACAGGGACTCTGTGCCAGCAAGGCCTGTGCAGGAGGGGCCCGCAAGCCCGGCCACGACAGGTCCTTCCCGCCCCAAGTTCTGTCCCATCCACTGCCAAGACACTTGGCCCCTCTGGCCAAGAAGTGGCCACGACTCCGCCCCACCCCTCTGCTGCCAACAGCCACGGGCCCAAGATTTCAGAAAACAGCTCACGGTCTTCAAAGTAGAACATGCTGCTATATGTGACACCGTGCTGCTCCCTGTCTTCTGTCCCTGTGGCCACATCGGTGGAGAAAACAAGACCCTGTGCTCCCCACCCCACGGGCACTGGGCTCTGGATCAGGCTCGGTCCAGCCAGGGTGCAGAGGTCTGCCCAGGGGCCGCACGGCTGGGCTCCTCCCCTCCGGCTCTCCCTCGACTGCTTGCTGGGACCCCCACAGCTACAATGAGAGGCCGCGGCCTGGCGTGGAGCTGCACAGAAGGGACCAGACCGCGGACACAGGCTCTGGCCCGCCCCAGGGCCTGCTGGGCCCTCAGGGAAGAAGGCTGGCCACAGGCACATGCAGAGAGCCCCCAACAGAACCCTGCACGCTGCTCCGAGGCCGAGTCCTCCATTTGGGAGGGGCCCAGGCCCCACTGAGAACATCTTCCCGGTTTCTCCTCACCCCAGCAGGTGCCCGCCCGCACTCTCCCCTGCTCCTGGCACCGGTCCCACCTCTGCAGGAGTCCCCACACCCCACGCATGGGCCCACATGCTTGGCCTGACACACCTCCTGTCCAAAGTCACACCACTGGCCCCACCGGGTAGGCCCCTGAAGTGTGTGGCCTAGGAGCGGCATGCATTCCACGCATGCCGTGATGTCCGCCCAACAGGCTGGGAGAGAGAGGTCTGCCCCGGGGCTGCAGACACACCGTGAGGGCCCCCCCCCCCGGCCCAGGAACACCCCAGGGACGGGCTGGAGCTGAGGGAACACCCCGTGTGCCGTGAGCCAGCTCAGCACACGCAGGGCGGGCGCCCAGGTAACGCCCGGCCCCGCCCGAGCGGAGCAACAAGTCACTGTGAGGCCCCAGCACGGGAGGCCTCCTCAAACCCTCAGCCACGCTGGGGTGAGGGGCGGCGGTCCCCGGCACAGAGCAGCGCCGGTGAAGGGGCAGAGCCTGGGGAGGAGAAGGGCAGGACAGGGGAGACCCCTTCTTTCCTGGGAGTCCTGCTCAGCCTCCTGTCCCCCAGCCAGGCCCCCGAGGTGCCCACTGGACGCTGGTACACCGAGACAGCTCAGGACCGGGCTGGGAAGGAGGCAGGCGGTGTAGCAAGGGGCACCCACGGGAGTCACAGGAAGCATGGAGACCCCGGAGGAGGGGGCACGAGGAGCGAGGCAGCCTCACGGGATGGAGGTCAGCGGTCTGGGGGTGGGGGGCAGGATCACGCGGAGCCTGGGGTCCCCCAGGAAGCGCTGCATGGAGACAGCCTGTGCTGACGGTGGGCTGGGAAAGCAGGGGCGCGCGGGCGGAGCACCACAGGCAGGTGCCCGCCGCCCCCCACGGCAGGATCGCGCAGGAGTGAGGCACACGGGCTCAGCTCCGGGCCCAGCCGGACAGACGCCACTACCTGGGGAGGCGCGCGGGGGAAACCGGGCAGCCCCTGGGCTCGAGCACACAGGACGCACCGACCTCCTTCCTGGGACAGTGGTCAGGGCAGAGGCTCAGCAGGGATGTCACCAACAGCCCCATCACCCCGCACGGCCAAGGCACCCGCGGCACACCGCCAGGGCCAGACACACAGGGGACCTTCCTCACACAAGCCCCTCAACCCCGGGACTGGTGAAAGCACCGGGGCTCGGCAGCACTGCTGACCTTCAAGATGGCGACGTGGCGGGCCTGGCGCGGGGCCTGAAAACTACCCTGAGGCGTGCGACGCTCCTCCTGGGCCGTGTTCTTGCTGGTCTTCACTGGCCATGGGGACACTGTGTCCCCGTCGTGTCACAGAGCCTTGGAACCCAGAAGCTGAAACGGGACCCCCACTAAGTCCCCACAGGCGTCAGCCAGCCTGACGCAACGGAGAGGGACCTGGAGGTCGTCTCCCTCCTTGGTGTGACCGCGAGGGGCCCGCGCCCCCAAATAGAGCACGCTTTCACAGGCCTTTGTATCCCCTGCAGAAGAGGAGGCCCGCTGCGAGGGGAAAGGCCATGCGGTGAGAGAAGTGACCGATTTCACGCGTGACCGCCGTGGAAGAGGAGGGTGGAAGCAGAGGTGCCCAGAGAAGGTGGGAGGCACGCGCACGCTCAGGTCCCAGAGAAGGTGGGAGGCACGCGCACGCTCAGGTCCCAGAGAAGGTGGGAGGCACGCGCACGCTCAGGTCCCAGAGAAGGTGGGAGGCACGCGCACGCTCAGGTCCCAGAGAAGGTGGGAGGCACATGCACACTCAGGTCCCAGAGAAGGTGGGAGGCACGCGCACGCTCAGCTTCCAGGACTACCAGCAGTCACACCCTTCACCCGAGAGGCCTGCTTAGTTTGGTTACAATTAAAGACAGAAAGGAAAAGCAAGAGGCAGTCACTTTCAGTTTTAAAAGTTATGACCCACTGAAGTCTCAGACTAAGGTAAGATTATTACATTGAAGGAAACCGGATTGGAGTCTCAACTGTGACACATCTGGGCATGGACTCTGGCCGTGCTCCTGACCCCTGAGGGCACAGAACAGCCCGTCTTCGAGGGTCAGGAAGGCCACTGCTGCCCACTGGGCATGCCTGCCGCCCCCCAACCGGCCCCGGCCTCTCACAAGGCAGGCCGCACCTCGCTCCGCCCAGCGCCTGGGACAGCCCTCCTCTGACACGGAGTGGGCACTGCAGTGACTTTCTCTAAACCCCTCTGCAGGTCAGAAAAGTTAAGTTGAAACAACTCGCAAAAATGGTTTTTCTGGCAACGCCCCCTAGAGCGGAGAGCTGTGGCCCAGGTCAGGTCTCTGGACGAGGCCGCTCATGGGCAGGTTCCGGTCATCCTGCCTAGGGACAACAGGCCGGACACCCTGCCAGGGGGAAGGACCTGTCCGGCAGGCGTGAAGGCAGGATTCCGTGGTCACAAACATGGTTAACCACCAAGAGGGAGGTGGGTCGCTGGTGGGGCCGCCCCATCAAGTGAGAGAGCTGCCCCCCGCAAGCACAGGGGGTGCAAGGCATTTAGGGAAGGCCAGGCTCCAGATAAAGTTCCTGACCAGATCCGGCTGGCCGCCCCAGGCCCTGCCGGCGGCTGCCCACCACCAGCACGTCGGCAGACGATGACAGCCACCGCTCCACAGGCTGGCCCCTGGGGTATAGACTGGGCACAGTCAGGGGGACAGTCAGACCACCCCCACCGGCCCCTGTCACCTGAGCACTTTGCCGACTGCCTGAAGCACCATTTTGCAGCTGAGTCCAGTTTTAGGGGGCTGGCTGAGCAGAGCTCGGTCCGCGGGGAGACTGCTGTGGTCTCCGAGCATGATGGGGCAGTGCGGAGACGGGGAGGGAACGCAGGAGCCGCGGCCCTGGCACGGGACAGCCGCGCCCTCCTTGCTCTCTCCTCCCTCCTCCCTCCCGCACGGGGACCAGCCAATGAGGCCACACGGGGGGAGAAAGGAGGACTCTGGCCTGCAGAGAGGAACAGCTACTCCTTTTACAGGCGAAGGCTGGCCAGCTCTGGTTAAGCGAGGCAGCGTCTCGATAGCCTTTTCAAAGTGGCGCCTCGCGGGCGCTGTGTGGGGCAAGGCCACTGCCGAGGGGAGGGACACAGCTCTTGGGAGGACCCACCAGTGAGGCCCGGGTGGCCCCACGTAGCCCTTCAGACAGAGAGCAGGCAGCAGCTCCCGGGGCCTACACACTGCCGCTGCCTGACCCCAGCCCAGCTGAGACAAGAGACGGGTGGAGGCACGGCTCGCAGGGGTGGGGGGTGCCCATAGCCAGAGCTGCGGGCAGACAGGGTGGCCACGCACCTGCGGAGCAGAGACACGGGCTGGCCGGGCACCGACGCTGCCACGGCCTTGAGAAGATCAGGCTGGCTGGCTTCCAGGGCATCCAGGGCAGGCACTGAGCTCGCGCTGGGCAGAGGCTGCTCCTGGAGGGCAGACCTCGACAGAAACATCCAGAACACCTTCCTGCGGGGGTGAAAGAAGCTGTGTGCCCAAGAACTTCTCTGTAGTTGTACACGCAGGAGGCCACAGGTACTGACAAATCAAATGTCTGAAAGAAGAGGGCTCTCCGCTCAGCCCTGGTGACAGTGACAGCCCGTCCCCGTGCCCGCGATCAGCTCTGCCCTCTGCCCGCCAAGCCCACATCCCACAGACGGCCCCACCAACCTTCTCAACTGTCTAAGTTCAACCCAGTGGCAACTCTAAAACCACCAAGAGGACAGCTCGGTGACAGCGAAAGGCAACCTCTGCCTGGGCACCGCTGAAGACAGTGCCAGCAGAGCTCCAGTCATATGGGAGGCAGGGCAGCGTCCCCAGCGCCACCTGGCAGTCAGCATGACCTCAGGCACCACACTCACTTGCTGTCTGTCCAGGGTAGGGCCACGGACATGATGGCTGCGCACCCCGGGCAGGTGAGTGTGGAGCCCCTGCGAAGGGCCGCCGCCTGCTCGGTCGGGGCCACAGCGGCTCGTCCTCCTCCATTCCCTGCCCCGTCCTAGCACTGGCCATTTCTCTAAGAAGACTCGGTCCCTTCCAACGGAGAAAACAAAACGCCAAGGTCTGATTCCTGGTGGTCCCTTCCTATCCTGGGTCCTCTTTGCTGACAGAGCAAGGAGACGTGTGCTCACCCACTTGCGTCCGCGTGCACGTTACGCGACGCACGCGTTCACCCTGCCGCCTCCAGCGCTCAGCTGCCGTCGTGCCTCACTCCAGCCTCCCCCCTGGCTTGTCCATCAGCTCCCCCTCCAGCCACGAGGTCATGAATCACTTTGTCAAAACCACAGCAGAGAAAACTCCACGCTGTGAAGACAGCAAAGGAACAGCCCGGCACTCTTACTGAAGGTGCAGGAAAGCTCTGGGGTGCCAGGGAGGCTCAGCTGGTTGAGCGTCTGGCTCTTGGTTGCATGGGTCATGATCTCATCGTTCGTGGGTTCGAGCCCCACATCAGGCTCTACACTGGCAGTGCGGAGCCTGCTTGGGAGTCTCTCTCCCTCTCTCTCCCCCTCCCTGACTAGTGCTGTCTCTTTTTCAAAATAAATAAACTTAAAAAAAAAAAAGTAAATGGGAAAAGTTTCATGGTGAGTCCAATGAAAACAGAAGAGAATAACAGAGAATAAGCCCCCTGCTGACAACGTAAACACCCAGAAACACACACACACAACAGCTGAAAACTGTAACCCGACAAATCAATCTCAGAAATAAAGTGACTCAGAGAAAAATAAGAAAAGAGAAGCAAAAGAACTCAAAACAAGAGCCAGGAGTCAGAGCTTCTGGCACACGCTGTAAACCAGAAGGAACACAAAGCCAACAAGGCAGGAAGTGCAGGACGGAACGGGGTGTTTTAAACCAAAAAGGAGCGTAGAGTCTCTCACTTGCATGGCAGCCGTGGCGGCCGGGTGCTGGGCTGGCCTCTGCCCCCAGCAGCTACAGACTGGGTGAGATACACAAGGCAGCTGGATTCGGATGCTGGACAACGTGGCGGCAGCTCAGGACGGTGCCCCTGAGAGCAGAGGACCCGCAGGTGAGCACCCATCAGTTACCTGCTGGGGGCTGGGGTGCAGAAAGGCTCAGCCCACGGAGGCCCCACAGTCTTCAAAGGTGGGGCTGCGGGGCTGCGGGGCTGCTGGGCAGGGTACCAGACAGGCGGGGCTGCCCAGAGACGGGACTCCAGACAGAAGGACAGAGCCAGGTAAGCCCCTGGCCAAGCACACGGCTTGAGGGCATGCAGCGCCTGGCAAAGAGCAGCTGTGGGCAGCCGCAAGCTCAAGGGGTGTTCTGGAAGGCTGCAAGGCCAGAAGAGGGCATTCCCGCTCCTGAGTAGAGACCGGGGATACTCTGTTGAGGCTCCACGGGGCCTCCACCGAGAGCCATGCCAGGAGCAAGGTTACAGCAGCCTCAGAAGAAGTTTCTCTAGACCTGCCCTGATAAAGCTTCACCGAGCCTCAGAAGGCTCCTGTGAACCAACAGCATCCGAGCCGCACCCCGGAGTCCACACAGCGTTCTTCAAGGAAGGACAGCAAACCTGACCTCTAGTAACACCAGCCACCACAATGCCCATCACACACACACAAAGATAGGTGAAGAAGTAAAATACGTAACCCACAACCAGGAAAAGTAAGAGTCACCGGAAACAGACCCACCAAGGTTGTATTATGCATCCAGCGATTCGAGGATCACAGGAAAGGATGGACATAATGAGCACAAATATTAGGACTCTAATATTAGAAATCCCAAAAAAGAACAAACAAATTTCTAGAACTGAAAAACAGTATTTAGAATGAAATTTTATTGGGGGGAAGGGAGTGCCTGGGTGGCACAGTTAAGCATCCTCTTGATTTTGGCTCAGGTCGTGATCTCATGGTCAAGTTGTGAGATCCAGCCCCGTGTTGGGCTCTGCACTAACAGGATGGAGCTCCCTGGGATTCTCTCTCTCCTTCTCTTTCCACTCCCCCACCACTCAAGCTTATGCACGCTCTCGCTCTCTCTCAAAAATAAAATAAAATCTTTAAAAAAAAAAAAAAGAAATTTCATGGGATAGACTTAACAATAAACAATGAAAAAAAAAGATTACAATAAAAATATAACTTATTAAAGTTTGTTGAATACAGGTAAAAAGCAAGGCTTAGGGAAAACTTATACCTATAAATGTTTATGTTAGAAGAAAACTCAATGATCTCACACTCATGTCAAGAAGATAGAAGAAAGAGATACATATGAAACCTGAAGCCAGCAGAAGGAAGGACATAACAATAATCGAAGTGTATGAAACAGAAAATAGACAAATAATGAAAAAAAACCCCACAAAGGTAACTTTCAGAAGCTTAAGAAAAACGGATCAATTCCTCAGCCAGACTGACCCATAAAGAGGAGAGAGCGTGAGGGCAGGGGTGGGGGTGCAAACTGCCAATGTCAGAGGTGTTACGGACCCCACAGACCCTGCCAGGACCAGGGACCGTGGTGAACACATGTGCGCCAACAGAAATGAAACAGGCAAGTTCTTTACAAACACAACTTACCCAAACTGACAGAAGAGCAAAGAGAAGATTCAAATTTAATTAAAAATTTGATTAAAAAAATTCACAACACCTTTCTACAAAGAAGTGCCAAAAGCAGATGGCTACGAGTGAATTCTACTAAATCCGCAGGAGAACTAACACCATTCTTACACACACTTTCTCGGAAACTAGCTGAGGAAACACCTCCCAGATACTTCGGTGAGGCCAAAATAAAAACATCACAAGAAAACTTACGGAACAAGATCCTCCTTGAACACAGATGCAAAACTCCCTAAGAAAATACTAGCAAAATGAACCCAGTGGTACGTAAAGGGAGTGACAGAGCATAAGCTTGGCTGACATGCGAAAATCAGTCACTCTAATTCACCGCGTTGTTAGCAGATTATGGGGGGAAAGTGATCATCTCAATTAGACGTAGAAACAGCGCATGGCAGAACGCTCACACACACCTCAGCAAATCAGGACTAGAAGGAGATGTTCTCAACTGGAAAGGAGCGCCTACAAAAATATCTAAAGGTAATATCAAATATCCAGTTGAAAAAGTCTAAACATCTTGCCTGTAAGATCAAGACCCGGGCAGGGATGTTCACTCAGTACTACTCAGCACTGCACGGATGGTCTCAGCTGGTGCACTGAGGCAAAACCAGAAACGAAAGGCACAGATACCAGGACGGCTTGTTTGGGAAATACGATGGCTGTATAGACGGAGTTCTAGGAACCTCCAGAAAAGTGTCTGCTACGGCTGAAAAATAAAGTCAGCAACATCACAGGATACAAGATCAATATATAAAAATTCACTTTATTCCTATAAACTAAGACCACACTAATGGAGAATGCAAGCTATGAAACCGTTATGTACAGCAGAATTTTGAAAGTTTTGAAATAGATTTAACTAAAGTGTACAGAGCCTCTCACTAGCCAGCACAAAGCGTTGCTGACAAAACTTAAAAGAGCTAAACGAATGAGAACATCTCGACGCTGTTCGGACGTCACTTGCCCCCTGAACAGCCTCGGCAGGGCCATCACGGCCCTGCCGCACGGCTTGTAGACGCCGACAGGGCGATTCTGAACTGTGCATGAACATGCAAAATGACTTGAAGCAATGAAATCATTCTTGCAAGAAAAAGAACCAAGTTGGGGGACTCACTAATTTCAAGACTTATTTTAAGCCATAGTATTCTAGAGATTGTGTTACCAACAACGTAAACGGATATTGAAGAAAAAAAGAACAGAGTTAAGGAATAGGTCCACACTTCAGTGGTCAATCGGACCTCAACAAAGATGTCAAGTCAATTCTATGGAAAAGGCAGGTCTTCTCAACAAACACTGCTGCGAAAGCGAACAGCTATTAAAAAACAAAAACCCCTTGACCCCAACCCCACACCGCACACAGGCAGCTCGGCGTGGACTGAAGACTGAGGTGCGAAAGCGGAGGGACAGCTCAGGAGTTCGGTGCCACACGCGGGGGCAGGTGGAGTGTCTCAGGACACACGAAGCATTAACCATAAAAGAAAAAGTTGAACACATTTTATCAAAAGGTAATTATCCCCCGTCCCAACACACACTCCTGCTCAAAAAACTGTTAAGAACAGGCAAGCCACAGATTGGGGGAAAACGGTCACAACACACGTATCTGGCGAAGGACCGCTATCTGGACTGCATAAAGCCGTGCTACAATTCGGTGAGACAGCCCAGCTTTGGAAAAGGGCGAAAGACCAGCACACTTTACAAAGGAAGCTGCCTGAATAGCAAACACGAGAGACAGTGCGAGGCCCCCCCGGTCAGGAGGGAAAGGCATGTTCGATCCATTCCCAGCGAGGTCCCACCAGGCGGCTAAAACTAACCACAGGAAGAACACCACGCGTCGCTACGAAGGCAGAGCGAGCAAACGGACTCCCTGCTGGCGGGAACAGCACAGCACAGCTGCCGGGGGAGGCGGCGGGCAGAGCGTCGTGAAGGGAAACGCGTCATCTGTGCCATGATCCAGCATGTCCGTACCTAAGTATTTACCCAAGAGAAACAAAACACGCATCTACGTAAGGGCACACCAGAATGTTCGCAGCAGCACCGGAAAACCCCAAAGTCCGTCACCCGGAGAACACAGTGGTTACGGTAAATGCACATAATGAATACCACTCAGCAACCAAACACATCCACGTGCTAAGCCTCACAGGCATCACACAGAAAAAAATGCCGCCAAGAAAACATCGGTACCGTACGGTTCCACTTATATGAAGTTCTAGAATGGTGAAGTTAATCTCTGTTGAAAACGAATCAGGATAGCAGTTGCGTCTTGAGGGGGAAGGGGCCGGGAAATGGTGAGAAGTGGCAGAGAAGTGCAGAACGGAATCTTCTGGGCTTGAGGGCGGGATCTACAAGGGGTATTCACATCTGCAGACGCACCTAACTGTACACTTAAGATCTGTGCATTACGCTGTCTGTAAATTAGGCACCGATTTTTAAAAAACTAAAAATTCTTATAAAGGAAGACAGAAAAAACATTTTAGTGAAAGTAGGGGGCAACCTTAAAAGAGACTGAAACCACACACTGCAGAGCCACCCACACTGGTGTCCCAGTCCCGTCACTGGACTTAGGACACGGAAAGGCCCCTCCCACAGAAAGACCGGCTTACGTGCAGGGGAAGCTACTTGCATCGACTCCAACAGCAACGCTTTCCGTCGGGAGGCTGCGGTTACAGGCGGAATCTTGACGTCGCCCCCAAACCCCCTGCACTGAGGCCCTAACTGCCGATGGGATGATGCTGGGAAGTGCGGCCTCTGGGAGGTGATCAGGGGCAGATGAGATCATGAGGGTGGGCCCCACGAGGGGATCAGTGCCCTTAAAAGGATAGAAAGAGATCTCCCCCCAGCCTCCCACCACCCAGTCAGCCAGGACCTTGATGTCACACTCCGGGACCATGAGAATACACGTCTGCTGTCTTGGTCACCGATCTGTGGTGGTCTGTTCTGGCCACCTGAGCTAAGACAGCTGTGCTGTGGTCAAATGTGCACAAGGTGAGAAGCTGTGGGCCAAGCTTTTGTATCCATCCAAACCGTCTGTCAAGGGTAAGTCCTCAACTGGGGGCGACACTGCCCCAGGGAGCGTTTGGTAATATCTGGAGATGTGAGGCCAGGGCTGTGGCTCCACACCCCACAGCCCACAGGGCCACCCCTCTGCCCCCCAGAATCACCCGGCCACACACGCCGACAGTGTGGAGGCTCCAGACAAGCACCAGGGTGCCCATGAGGCATCTCTGCGCTCACATCACTGTCCAACGGCTCCCAGACCAGCATCAGCAGTGCCACCTGGGAGGCTGCCCGAAATGCCACTTCGCAGGCCCACGCAGCCCAGTCGGCCCGGACCCTCTGCCGTGAAGCTGGCTCATGGGTGAACGAGCTCTCCGGGGCGATGCGGACACAAGCGAGTACAAAGGGACATCCGTGGAGCGGCCCCGTGAGCACAGGTCTTCTGTCTTGAGAACCGACACTGAACCACCAACAGACAAGCAGACACGGCTCCAGAGCACAGGGTGGAGGAGGGAGGGGAGCGGGCAGAAGCTTCGAGCTGCTGTCATGTGCCTCACTTCTCACGTGAGGGAACCAGAGGGCAGCCGTCAAAAGATGACAGGGCTGGGGCTTTACAAAGGTAACTGCTAGAGAAACATCAATATTTCTAAACAATCTTCTTTTTTATTGTGGCAAAAGTACTGTCTTCACCAACTCTAAGTGCGCGGCTCACGCTGCTGTGCAGCCGTCCCCACCCTCCATCTCCAGAACTCTCCATTTTCCCAAACGGAAACCCTGTCTCCGTGAAGCAGGGACCCCAGCCCCTCCCCCAGCCCCGGCGCCCAACACTCTCTGTCTCCGGGAATCTGGGGACTCCTGGGCCCTCGTGTGCGTGGGCCACACGTGAGCATCACGTCCCCGGGTCCATCCACGTTGTGGCAGGTGTCAGGGTGTCCCTCCTCATCAGGGCTGAGCGCAGTCCGCAGTGTGGACGGACCACGTCTATCTATCCGCGTCCTGATTCTCTGGGTAAACGGGACCTGTGGGGCCCACGCTCATGCCATCCTCCACCGCAGCTGCGGCAGCTCCCGGTCCCGCCGGCAGGGCCCGGGGGTCCGTCCTCCACATCCTCGGTGCACGCACGTGTGTTTGGTGTGGTACGGGCGCAAGGGCGCAGTGTGGCTGCCAAAGGGCCTCCAGGCGTGGAGACACAGATGGCTGGATGTGAAGCACTCCTAAGAACTCACGCGTGCTCCACACTCACACCTTTTCTGCCTCCGTCCACGGGAAAGGCCAAGAGAACACAAGCAGCTCGGAAGTGGAGAGCACACCTTGTGTCGGGACTCTGCCCCGCAGTGGCCAGGTGGGCTCCTGCACACAGGCTCGAGGCCTGCACCTTACTGCCATGGCAAGGGACCGCAGCGCTGGCTGAGGCTGGCAGGGTCACGGTCACTGTGATCCCGAACTAGCCTGCAGAGATTCCCTAGGCCAGGACAGGACGATTTAAGTGTGCAGGGCAACAACCCGATGGCCTGAAACACAGAAGTGTTCAAGCCTTTCTCTAACGAGACCCTTTATGAAAACACCTTGTTGTTTACCTTCAGAAATGGAAAACCCAAATGTGCATCTTGAAGGACAATGAAAGGAAGGAATAAGTATTCATTCTGCTTCTCAAGGTGCCCAGTTAGTTGAAGAGGAGAAGGATTTCTTTACAGAAGTGTCCCATCTGCCCGGCGAAGAAGGGATGCGGAGGCACGGCCTCCGTGCGGTGCCCGAGAAGGCGGCGGTTCTGGGAGGTGGCCACGAGCCACACACGAGTCGCGACGGCCAGAGCGCAGCCTCCCCCTGGAAGCCCGCCACCACCACAGCGAGTCTTGCCTCCAACCAGTGCGTCAGGAGAGCCGACAGCTCACAGGACACACAGAGGAACACGCCAGGCACGTCACGTGGCTGGGCCACGCCCCGGGAGAAGCTGCTGGCTTCAGCAGTGTGCCCACAGGGGGAAAGAGCTGGAGCAGCACCTGTGGACTGCGAGACTCACGGAATGAAGTCTGCAGCCTGGTGAACAGCACTGTGCCAACAGCACCCTCTTACACCCCAGCTGTGTGCAATGTCACCATTCAGGGACTGGCTGAAGTGGACACTGGATTCTCTGCGATGTTTTTGCAATTTCCTGTTTTTATTTTGAGATCTAAAGTTAAAAAAGAGGATTATAAAGCCTGTCAACCAACCACAATGCATGGACTTTACTAGAATCCAAATGCCAAAAAGGCTGTAAGAAACTGGAGAAATGTGAACACAGACCAGATGTTTGGCGTTATTGGGGACCGCTGCTCTGACATGGTAACGAAACGTCCTCTGTGTAAGGAAGAGCAGCCCTACCCTTCGTGCACACATGAAGACATTTACAGACCAAACGTCATGACATCCAGGATTTGCTTCAGAACAGCTTGGGCCACGGGGTGGAGAAAAGAGAACAGAAAGTTAGGGTCACACTGGGTGTGAGTTCAGAATCAGAACTCAGAACCCATGTGCCCACTGAAACCTCATCCTTAACGACACACTCTCGTTTAAAATCCGGTCACGAGTCCAGCCTCTGGCCCAGAGATAGGCCTCCCCGTGAACACTCTGTGGCAGGCCCCCCACTTTAGTGCCCTGGGGCTCCCTCGGAACAGCCAGCACGGCATAGGTGTGGCCACGCTCCAGCAAGCCCCGAGCAGCAGGACACACAATGTGCCACATGCTGATGTTATACACGGCCTGCACATGTGTGAACCAGCGCCCGGAGATGTCGGTCCATGGCGACATCCTTGGAAAAACAAACGACAGAAGCACGCTTCACCAGGTCAGGAGCTGGGGGTGGACCGGGGGCACGAGGCACACAGGCGAGTGGCACTTCACCAGGTCAGGAGCTGGGGGGGGGAACTGGGGGCACGAGGCACACAGGCGAGTGGCACTTCACCAGGTC